>CM077234.1:30324779-30419779 GCA_039654775.1 Spinibarbus caldwelli | reverse complement strand
CAATTATTCACAACATCTACTTGTTTTTCAAAAAATCTAATATTAAAAGTGTTTTTTTATTTTTTTTTTTGGCATTTCACTGAATGACGTTTGTTTTTGTAACATGTTACCACACCATGAAAAGGTGAAATTATCAAGAATTTAAGAGCAATAAACTCAGTTTTCTGCAGCACCACACAGTCTTCCAGGTGCCATTTAATGATGTCACAGACTGCCGAATGACTATCAGTTTTTTTTATATGATTTCAGAATAACATTTTATTCTTGTTACACTGAATGATCTCAGAAAAACTGTATTTTCGGGACAAAAGTCCCCTGTCCATTTAAATACTTAAAAAAAAACAGTAAGACATAGTCATTTTAATAAAACACAGCCAATACTTATATGAAAATGCCAAGACAACAAATATATATTTTAACTTGGTATTTTATATGTTTATTTGAGTCCGGACCATTACCCTGAATGACAATTTTACACTTTGGAACATTATTTCCCCCATATTTTGACATTTGATTGTCACAAAAGTTATTTGAAATATGAAAGCAGACAATTTACTTGCATTTAAGATGTTTTTATGCATTTATAATGACTTTTATAAATGTAATTTGATGCGGACACCAAAATGGTGACATCTCGTCTTTGACCCATTTATAAAATAATTATTAAATAAAATAACAACATATATTCGAAGAATTTAATTCTATAACAAAAATAATACAATTTTTTTTTAATTTAATAAATAATCTATGTATTTTTTTTTTTTCTTTTTCCTGTCCATGACCCCATCAGCAGTCAATTTAAGGTTGTGATCCACCAGTTGACAACCACTGGCTTAGATTACATTTCCAAAAACCGATAACCAGCCAAGTTTAGCAGAGCTAATGAACAGGGCTGTAGCAACCTGTACGCTTGCTGAATATTTAGACCAGAAAAGCAATCATATGTCTGCTTTACTCAACATTTACAAGTACAGGGAACATGTGTTTGCAGAATCTACATAACCAAAGACAATCTGCAAATAAAACTCCCCCGTTTCGCTAATTCAGAGTCCATGTGCATGTATAACGTTACACGGATCTCATTTGCCAAGTCTAAACTAAGTCACGCACATTCATACTGGCTTTGCGGCTGCTAAAATGTGAGTCAGAGCGCCTTTCTGACGCGGTACAACATAATCACATACAGCTGTGGAACTCGATCGCGTGGCTGGATGGCTTCAATCAGGGCTGAAACTTTAAATCTTACCCACAGTTCTCTCCTGCAGCACAGCATTTTTATATTTATGCAGATTTAGCCACCGAATTTGATCTCATGGCTGAAAAATGGACTCAGGTTGTCATGGTGGCTTAGAGAATAAGCATCTGCCAGTCCTGCTGTCAAGCGAACCATAAAAAGACCCTCGGGCGGAATGGCGCTGATCTCATCTTGACGGAAGCAGTGCAGGGAGATCGACTCGAGCTAGTGTAATGTATTCACACGTATGACTCCTTCACCAGGTGCTCTTTTTCATTATTTATAATCTGACAGATGACCACATTCCTTGTCCTTTTTTTAAGTATAGCTTTATAGTTTTACAGCTGAAGTGTCATTTCTGTACCATGAACTTCACCAAACACAATTTGCAAATAACATTCCTCAAACTGGTATTTGAGCTTGTATTGGATTACTAGATAATAAGCCACACCCATTCTGTGTCTCAGTTAACCAATCAGAGACCAGTCATACAAAAAACACATATATTTGAAATTTTGTTAAATAAAGAATAAGAATAAGAATTAATCAAATACATATATTCAAAACAGCAATAGGAACCATTAATACAAATAAAAATACAGCCAGACTACATTAAATATTAAATATGTTAAATATTGTGTTGGGTTGCCACTTGATGTCAAATTTATTATCCATATATGTGACCCTGGACCACAAAACCAGTCATAAGGGTCAATTTTTTGAAATTGAGATTTATACATCATCTGTATGTATAAAATAAAATAAAAAAGCTGAATAAATAAGCTTTCCATTTATGTATGGTTTGTTAGGATAGAATAATATTTGGCTGAGATAAAACTATTTGAATATCTGGAATCTAAGGGTGCAAAACATTTTAAATATTGAGAAAATCGCCTTTAAAGTTGCCCAAATGAAGTTCTTAGCAATGCATATTACAAATCAAAAATTAAGTTTTGATATATTTAAGGTAGGAAATTAACAAAATATCTTCATGGAACATGATCTTTACTTAATATCCTAAAGATTTTTGGCATAAAAGAAAAAAATCAATAATTTTGACACATACAATGTATTGTTGGCTATTGCTACCAATATAACCATGCGACTTAAGACTGGTTTTGTGGTCCAGGGTTACATATTTTGATAAGGATAAATGATAAAATTATTCATAAAATGAAATATATGGGAAGCATTTTCTTCTGTTGAAATAATAATAACAATTTGTTGGTTGTGATAAACCAGTTGAGAAACACTGATACAGTCAAGCCAAAATTCTGCATAAGCAATTAAAGAAAAAAAAAACAAAGAAAAACCACAAAACATGGTCAGGTCAAAGTGTCTGAATATTTACTTACTTAAAAAAAAACCATACATGCTTGAAATTTTGGAAACTATATATGCATAGGTACCAAGATTTCAAATATATTTGGTTTTTCAAGTATAGCTGGTCTCTGATTGGTTCATTGCATTGCAGAGTGGGCGTGGCCTGTTATCAAGCAACCCAATACAAGCTCATAAACATTGCTTAAACTCTGTGACAGCCACTTTTCCACCATCACGCTGCTTCTTTACACCCTCTCCTAATCAAAACCATGTAAACAACCTTTTAAAAACCTGTTATAAAAGCAGTATTTCAAATATATTTGTAAAACACAAACAAAATTGTAATTATCAGCTGTCAAAAAGCAGATGAGATTGAAGCACCGCAAACAAGCATTGTAATGCGCTTCCCACATCGCTCATGTTTTCATGCCCAAAAGAAAGACGTATTAATGATATTTTCTGTACAGTGTCTGATTCTGAAGTACCTTTCTCCTTCTCGCCTGCTTTATAAATCAGCATATGATTACACAACATGCATATTTATAAGGAAATAAGTGCTGCACTTGTGCTATTTGCATTTGAGTAAACTATTGTCGAGAGGAGAGAATTATCCCGGATATAGATATTATTATCCCCAAGCTTTTGATTAAACCAATTTTCATAACGCAGCTCATTTATCTCATCAAACATCATTGCAGAAAAGACAATAGTCAAAGATTTGTCCTCCAGAGAAATATGCAGTTCAGTGTTCACAGACTTCAGTCATTACACGAAACAGAAAGTCAGTGCATGTGTTCACAAATTTTGGTTTCTACTAATCAGTGCTGGGTGGAACAACTTGCAAAATATTTTTCAATTAACAATGCTTAATTTCAACTAGAAAAAAAAAATCATCCAAATAAGGGTTTGTTAAAAATGAGCGTGCTTCCTTTGATTTGGCTGATAATTGAGGTTGCGCAATGTATTGCATATTAATTGTATATTTGCAATGATTTTGCTGGTGATGTGAAATTAAGCAATACTGTGCGTATCACAATGATTGTAAAGCGCTTTCATTAGGCCATTATGTTCTACAATAATTAAATATTAATAAAAATGAATAGTATATACACACATGTATACAGTACTGTTCAAAAGTTTGTGGTCAGTGCATTTTTTTAAAAATTTTTTTTTTTACTTTTTTTATACTTAGTAAAGATACATTTAACTGATCAAAAGTAACAGTAAAAACATTTATTATGTTACAAGATTTATGTTTCAAATAAAAAAAAAGAATAATAAACAGTAGAGCACCAACTCAGCATATTAGAATGATTTCTGAAGGATCATCTGACACTGAGAACTGGAGTATTTAGGGTAAAAGAAAAGAAAAGAAAAGAAAAGAAAAGAAAAGAAAAGAAAAGAAAAGAAAAGAAACTTCTTATCAACACTTCTGTAATGCATCACAGAAAAGCTGATCTTGAATAGCCGGTGTACTTAATAAAAACATCAGAAAGGCTGTCATTTGAATGACAGCGATGTGTAGAATATTACTACAGCCCTTCGTAATGTACAGACAGCTTTGAATATACCAATCTGTCTGGAAATGTATGGAGGGCTGGAAAATATAGTGTGTGAAAGTGTTTTTATCAGACCTTGGCCGAGTACATGATGCCAGTCAGCCAGGTGGAGATATATATATATATGACGGCAATATTTCAAAGGAACATCAGATGGGGAATATAGGGATAACTGCTGGTGAGAGCGTGTATATGTGCGTTATTTTGTGTGTGCTCTGCCGTGATGTCTCTAAAAGGGGTGATGGCTTTGGAGAGTGTGTGTGTGTGTGTGTGTGTGTGTGTGTGTGTGTGTGGCGGTAGGGGAGGCTCTGGAATCATTAGGTGTAATTGGTGTGAGAGGGTCTGTGTTTCAGCATCTCTCTGCAGGAACCGGCCAGCGAAACAACTGAATCCCACCACCTCCCCACCAATGCTGTCGCCTAGCAACCCACTGTACCTCACTTCCTCATCATGACATCACAAAAAGGGGTCTGTGGGTTCACTTCACTAATAAAACGTCCACAATCCATTTTACTTTTATAATGTGACATTTCAGATAAAAAAAAAAAACAAAAACATAATCAGACCTGTCCCTAACCTTAACCATATCCCAGCTCAATAGCAACAAAAGTGTTTTGCAGTTCAACATGAACACAATAGACCCTTTTCACAAGACTGTGATGATGCATTTCAGCGGTCATCAGCATCGTAAATCCTTTTAAAGTTTTTTTTTTTTATTTTATTTTATATCATATATATATATATATATATATATATATATATATATATATATATATATATATCCATTCACTGCTATAGCACCCAACTATGACAACTTCCGCTGCTGAGAAACTCAAGGTCCACAATATATTGTACCTAATAATTAATTTTTTACACACAGTACATAGGAGTAAGTTAAAGATACCTAATATAAATTGGGACTACATATTTCTTTCTTTTAAATAGTGCCTTTAAAGGTAGCTTTTCATAAAAAAAATAATTATAAATAATAATCATAATAATTAATAATCATAAAATTCATAAAAAGGCATTTTTTAAATAAAGCAATACAAAATATAAGAAATAATAAATAAATAAATAAATTAATTAATTAATTAATTAATTAATTAATTAATTAATTAATTATTATTATTATTATTTCTATAAGTTGTTTTTATTTATTTTGAGCCAGTTCTTTGAATTAACTGAAACAGTGAATCACTCTGAATCAAACTTTTGAATAATCAAACTGATATTGCTGTCAATTTCAATCTTAATGGCTTTATTATTAGAATTGAAAAAGGCAATAAATACATTTTATTAAATATATAATTTATTTATTGCCCATATATACCGGCCATATTTGTTTCTGAAGGATCATGTGACACTAAATACCGGACTAATGGCTGCTGAATATACAGTATAGTCATACAGAAAATGTAAGTCATTTTAAATTGTAATAATATTGCTGTTTTTACTGTATTTTTGATCAAATAAATGCAGCCTTGTTGAGCATAAGATATCTCTTTCAAAAACCTCAAAAAAAAATCTTAAAAAAAAAAACTCATTATTTCAAACTTTTGGCTGCCTGTGTACATTATGGCCCCGTCCTTGTTCATTGCTGTAATCACCACATTTAAGAAGATGCATCTCTAATATTGAATATTTAGTTAAATCCCTATTGGTTGTGGAACAACATACTAGCAACCAGTCATATTTTAGAGTCATGGGCTTAAACAGCATTATCAACCAATGACATCTCTCAGATTTCAGGAGTATGTTATGGTCTTTGGATAAAAACATCTGCCAAATTCATAAATGTTGGAACAGAACATTTCCAAGTCGACAAAATCAAAGCCACCTTTAACTAATTCACTGAAATGTCTCAATCCTACAATGTAGTGAACCTTTGAATCGCTCTTTCTTCCATTTGACCCAGTTGTATCCTGCATTAAAAGCGTTAAAATGAAAGTCGACATATGAAGAACATTTAATAAACCTTGAGGAAGAATCCAGACAAAAGAGCAGTAAGTAGTTTTCCTCCAATGCAGCAAATGCACATCTTACCTTCTCATAGTAGTGCAGCTCGTAATCGAGAATAATTCCATTGGGCTGTTCAGGCTGTGGCCATGACAACGTGATGCTTTTCATCGTCGAACTGACCTGATGCATTATGGGAACAATGGACGGAGCTGCAAAAGAGAGAGAGAGAAACCAAGTGAAAAAAATCATTCCAAACAGCCATCTTCCCTGCTGTGTGTACTTAGCTAGTGAATTGATCTGCCACTTTCAAAAATGAAGCACACACACACACACACACACACACACACACATGCACACACACAGTATGATGAAAGAGTCAGACGAGAGGGTGATTGGAGTTGTTTAATAGCTTCGTGAGAATGTGCCCTTTGCAATGGAAGCCCATTTCTCAGTTCAAGCGCTCTGACTGGCTACAGTGTGTTTCTGGTCTCTCCGTCTTTAAGGAAGACACACCTGAGTGAACATGCACAGCCTCTAAATTAACCCACTGCCCGTTTCATTCCTCTCTCTCTCTCTCTCCCTCATTTCCTCCTGTTCTCCTTTGCTTCGTCAAAGTCGTACTACTTTACGTTCCGCTGTTGTAACATCACACACAGCCTGTTTTCATGGGTGAATAGACTGAGGCGAGCATACGGATGTCACACAAGCTACTACTACACACACATACACACTTGCACCTGCTAAACGACACACACATGAATGTCACACACATTCACTCATCAAAAGCAGACAAACCATTTTCTATTAATTTCTCTCTCTCTCACACACACATACATAATGGAAAAATTCCTCCAAGCCTGCAGAGATGTTGTGCATTAAAGAAACAAATTAAGACTGTTAAATTAAGATTCTTAAAACAAAAAGTCTCCTCACAATTAAAAATTTATAAAAAACAAAAACAAAAATCTGATTATTAAAAAAAGTAAAATAAATAAATAAATAATAATATAAAATATTAAAATAAATATTAAATATTATAAAAATAAATAAAACATAAATAACACAAATATTTAATAAAATATAAATTGATTATTTTAATAATATAAATGATTAATATTTTATCTATTTTTATATTTTATCTAGTGGTATACCATGGTATTAAATCAAATACCCACAATTATTTTTTTTAAAACAATATCTATCTGTCTATCTATCTATCTATCTATCTATCTACAATAAACAATTAGAAATTGGAAATATTCTCAAATTAGAATATTTATATTTATCTATATAAAATTGTGAATAAGACACCCTTATATGGACATTCAACACAAATGCTCTCAGGCTATTAATACAATATCTTGTCCAGAATTCTCAGTCTGTCTCTACACATCATCCAGACTTCCGTCTGATGCTTTTAAAATGGTGACTCAAGCAAAGTGTCACCCTCCTCCGAACCACGGCCTTTGAGTCCTTCTCTCTCGCTCTCTCGTTCATGCTCTGTTGCCCGTCTTTGCTCCACATTAGCAATTACTGGCAGTGTGCCCTCTCTCTCTCTCTCTCTCTCTCTCTCTCTCTCTCACACACACACACACAAACACACACAAATACACACAGCTGCAGAGAGGCTGAGAGAGTTGAAATTGCTTTTCTGCAGTTTTTGTATCTCCATGTTGGGAGAGGATCCACCTTCTAAGCGTACACACAAACACACACACACACACACACACACACACACACACACACACACACACACAGCAGTTATTTACCATTCCACACATTGTGTAGCAATACAGAGATTACCAGCCTGACTGTGTGTGTGAGAGAGAACTTTGTGATCAATTTTTAATTTTCTTATCTAAAGAACACCAGAAGCTCCAATCCCCTTCCTTATAAATCCACACACACACACGCTGACTCTTCCTGCTATTTTTCCTGTACACCCACTGCCACATTTTACATATTTAGATAACAACAACAATAATAATAATAATAATAAATAGTAATTAAAATGACAACAAGTATTAATAATAAACATAATATATTTAATTAAACAAAGAAGTACAAATTAAGTAATATAATAATTTAAATTAGTAAAATTATAAACAAATATAATAATTCATATATTGTATTAATATAATATTACCATGTATGATCACTGAATGGCTATATAGAATCAATCAATCAATCAATCAATCAATCAATACATAAATAAATAAATAAATAAATAAATACATTTGTTTGTTTGAAGATAGAACCTGATCAGGAATAATTTGACTCGATTAAAATCATTCCTTTCTAACAGCATAAGGGTTTGGTTGGTGTTCATGCATTTAGCCATTTATTGGTTTGCTTCAGGGAAACTTACGAGTAAATGTCTGATCTAATACTTCTCAAAGCCTGAATATTTATTACACCGCACTGGTTGAATGTGTGTTTGCATTTATCGTGTGTCTGCCAAAACTCAAAGGGAGGTTTTCCAGCAGTTTCCTCCTCACAGCTGGCAGGAATCCTCCATCCTGACAAAGATTTGTGACTCTTCTCCTCTCATCACCCTCTTTCCCCTTCAACTCATCTCTCAGCATCCACATGTCTTCCTCTCTTCTCCTTTTCAGCCTCTGGTCCTCAACAGGACGACTGCTTCAACATTAATCACAGTCACACTCCCTGCCAAACACACGAAAGCGAGAGACAAAGCAAGAAAGACAAGAGAGCAAGATACGGCAGATGAATTCTAAACAAAAGTTTCTTGAGCCAGACAACTACTGCACCACTCTCCACTGGTCTCTGTGCTTTCACACCACATTTACTAATACTGACATAAATGTCACGATTTAATTTGAGTTTCATTCATAAGCTTGCAATTCGATTCAGTTCCAATATTGATTTGGTACTGATTCATTTGGATATATCAGGTACAGTATAAGTCAGTTTCTCTCTCAATTAATGCTGTGATCTATAAAGGGAACCATGTCTATTGGTACATTATTAATATATTACATTATTATAATACTACTACAGTCATTAATTGACTTTTCTGAGGTAAACGTAACATTACGTGACATTGTTTACAATCTGTTTTATTGACATCTTTTCACTGCTAAATCACTGAATTAGTGATTACATAAGACATGATATATTTCTGCAAGTTGTAATGTATCTTTCAACACACCTTCTGATGTCGGTTCATGTTCATTTTGTGCAATAACTAGTAGTAAAGAGGAAGAAATTATCGATGTATGTGCCACTTAAACTTAGATAAATAGTATATATTATGAGAATTTCATAATAAAATTGGCAGAACTTCAAAGCTTTGACTTTGTTTCATATCAAAAGCGCAAAGCTCATTGTGATTTTTTGGATGCTAGGTGCACTACAAATAATGTTTAGTGTACTGAAGCATCAAATTAAACAGCATAGACTAAAAGATTAATAAGAATCAATATTCGTTCATCAAAATAAAAAAATCTGAGAAATCAGTATTTTTAACTTTTCAGCCATAGTATTTACATCAAAAATTGTATTAGATATCTATCAGGAACTCATTGGCCATAAAAAGAAGGCGTTACTTTACAAAACGGCACATGCTCATGCTCCATCAGTCTGAACATGATGCCTTTGCACTTTCCCTTGACCGTAAACACACACACACACACACACAAGACATACACCCAGCACGAGAAAGAGAGTGTCTTGAAGAGATTGACAGGGTGTGACTATCATCCAGACACTGATACACTCTTAAAAATAAAGGTGCGTCAAAAGGTTCTTCAAGCGATGCCATAGAAGAACCATTTTTGGTTCCACAAAGAACCATTCAGTCAAAGGTTCTTTAAAGAACCATCTCTTCCTTACCTTTTTATAACCTGAAGAACCTTCTTTCACCACTACTTTTGTGAAACAGAAAGGTTCTTCAGATGTTAAAGGTTCTTTATTAGACAAAAAGGTTCTTCTATGGCATTGTGAAGCACCTTTATTTTTAAGAGTGTAGTATGTACTAGACCCATAAAACCCGCCTGAGTGACAGCTGAATACAACTCACCCCACGCCTCAACCCCTGCTTTTCTGTCTCACTGTCTCCATCTCTCTTTCTCTCCTCAAGCATACTCATTATTTTCTGTACTTCAGATCCTTGCCCTCTGACAACACAATATCAAATTCTACAAATATAAATGCAACAAAGAACAATATTAACCTAAACACATAGCGTCAGCGGTTCGTTCTGCATTTGGTGATGATGTTTACAGCATGTCTGCTGTGGTTAGTTGATGCAAATCCAATATAGAGGATCTTTTTCTGTTTATGGCTGCGCTGCCCTTACTATTGAATAAAGTGAGTCTTACAGCAATTACAGCACAGAGCAACTTTCAAAATTCATTTATGCCGCACTTGATCGGAGATTTATTGATCTCCTGTGCGACTGTCTCTTTGTTTATATGGATGGATTCAAACCTCTCTTCTCCAGCTGGTTTATGTTGTGTTCTTCTCCTAAATTTATTGTAGTGGCTCATGGGAACAGTGTTTGCTGGTAATTGGTTTTGTAACCACTGGTCTATGAGCTTGGTCTCAACGGGACTATCTATCTATCTATCTATCTATCTATCTATACATATATGTACATAATACACACACCACATGGCAGATTCATACAAGTGATGAGAGTGCAATGAAGTGCAAAAATACAGATGAAACATTGCTGATATTCTTCAGCTTCCTGTTTGGTGCATCATGGGGATAAAGTACAGCAGTAATGAAAAAATTGTCTGAAATGGAATTGCTTATAAAGTTAGGAGGAACAAGCCATCACACGAAATGACTGCTGACAATTCGGTTTCCTAAAGCAGAGAAAAAGACGTTATTTGGAAATAAATAACAATAATACCTATAGTACAGGAGGCTGGAAAGCAGCTTTAAGTCTCCAAATGGCTAGTACTTGAAAACAACAAACACTCCCACACTCTTTCAGCACAAACATTATCAAATGTCCTGTTTTCACAGAGTGCCGGAGAGATTTACAGACATGCTCGCTTCTCTAAATGGACTTTATCATTCCTCTGACCCCAGAGGGCTGGCAGACAGGAGACAATGACTGAAATTAATCATTATGTCTTACAGAGTTTAGGGAAACAACCAAATTAGACTCAGAAATAATCTAAAAGCATTAAAGTTTTCTCAGGTTTATGGGAAATGAGGATCTATTGTTTACATACTGAAGTCCAATACACTTCACAATTTAATAATAAGGTACATTTTCAACTCATTAAGCATAAAATATAGAAAATACAAAAGTTCCTTTTAGTGTCACAGTGGATCCTGTACTCATTGTTCTCTATAACCCTATAAAACATAGTTCAGAAAAGCTCAGTAGTAAGTTTCTAGGCAAAAGGCAAACATTTCAATGAATAATGACCTACATTTTTGTATTAAAGTGAAAGTGAAAGTCGTGACGTATTGTGACCCATACTCGAAATTGGCGCTCTGCATTTAACCCATCCAAGTGCACACACACACAGCAGCGAATAGTGAACAAACGCACACACACCCGGAGCAGTGGGCAGCCATTGCTCCAGCGCCCGGGGAGCAAATGGGGGTTCGGTGCCTTGCTCAAGGGCACCTCAGTCATGGTATCGAAGTGCTGTTCATTCAAAATCCCCACCTTCAATTCCTGCCGGTGTGAGAATCGAACCGGCAACCTTCAGGTTACAAGCCCAACTCCCTAACCATTAGGCCACAACTTCCCCTTAAAAAAGGCAGATATACAATATAAATATTGTATAGCTTCAGAAGCTTTGGAACATAATGTACAACTCATGTTGGACTAATTTTTATGGCACTTTCTTGTTCTTGTTCTCCAGAGCCACTAGTCACCACTTTCTTCCATTGTTTGGAGTGACATGATGTTGAGTCGATGATTTATCTAAAGAATTACCATTTTTAATCTAGAACGGAGCACTCAAGCTAAAGGAACAGTGTGTCCTTCATGCAGCTTTGTGTCCAGTCGGCGACAGGCTTGGAATACACTTTTAAATCAGCCATATCGATGAGGGAATCACCAGACACACAGTCCAGATGCCAGTCTGGGAGTTTAATAACCCGTCAGAGCCGCGGGGCCGGCGGTCATGGGTTTTATATCCTCTACTCTTTGCCCATGATTTTTGTCTTTCTATCCCTCTCTTCCTAACAGAAGAAGTAGATGTTTATATCTATTAATTTTAAATTATATTTTAATTTAATTTAATTTAATTTAATTTAATTTAATTTAATTTAATTTAATTTAATTTAATTTAATTTTACTGTATTTTATTTTATTTATTTTTTTCTTTGGTCTAAAATTAAAAAAAAGACAAATTACATACCATAATAAAATAAAATAGGGTCCAAAAATCTGACAAAACTGAATAAAATGCTTTGTAAAATATTTTATATTAAAATATAATATTGTAAAAGGTAACAATAATATTAAATATAATCATTTAAATATAATTTAGAATATGCAAAATATTAAAAAATAATAAAGCAAATAATAATAAAGTGTGTATATATTCAACACTTAAGCCTCATTCAGATCAGAACAACTTGGAGAAAAATAAAATATTTTCAACAGCCGTGATTTATAGATTAAAAAAAAATCTATAACTGCAGTAACAATCCCCCAGTGTACCATACATTTTTAAAAACCACTTTCACAACCTGGTTAATTCATTAGTTTATCTCTGCGTGCAGGAAATGAGAGACTCTGCATATTGTGATACACATTGATTAGTCTGTCATATGTCCTTAGCAATTATTTCTAATTGACACTGACTCCAAATACACATGAAATGTAATATTAAGATGAATGGACAGACTGTAAGATAAGATGGCGCCCAGGCAGCTGGAGTCTTTACCGGTGTTCCCAGCAGCCATTTGTGAGTTTTGTGGACACCACGAGGACGCGTTTCTTCACTCTAGCAGTGGAAACAAGGACATTGTGCTTTTGCGTTGCACGCAATCTTTTGAAAAGTTGACAAATAGCAACCTACAGACTATATAATGTGCAATAACTACACCCTCCATGCATCTGAAAGGTCAGCCTCTACTCCCACCCCACCTGTCCTGCCGTATGTGCCCAGACCAATAGCACCGAATGCAGTTTGTAAATGCCAAACACTCACTGGGTGTTTTCTTCTCCAAACCACTGAACCCATTGAGAAACACAAGGCGCCTCCGGGTGAATAAAGAGCCCAGTTCAGCGCTTGACCTGTTACGCTGAAAATAACCACAGTTGCCGTCACGACCCCGGTGACATTTTTCAGCTCAATCGCTCAGTGGGGAAATTTCGGCCTGCATTTACTTTTTTTTGTCTTGTTGATGAAACATTAGCTAATTCCAAATTTATCAGCTAGTTTTTTTTTTACATAGATACAGACATAATTGAAGATTTTGAGGTTTTACAATATTTAGCATTCAAATTCTAAGATAAATATCAACTGTCTTTTTTTTTTTTCATAACCACAATCTTATAACCTCTAATTTTCTTTAAATTAGATTAAATTAGATTTAAAATTTTATTTTTTGTGTGTATTATACACTGCTATTCAAAAGTTTGAGAGCAGTAAGTTTTTTATTTTTTTTTTATTTTTTTTTTCCAAAGAAGTCTCTTATGCTCACCAAGGCTACATTTATTTGATCAAAAATACAGAAAAAAAACTGTAATATTGTGAGATGTTATTACAATTTAAAATAACTGTTTTCTATTTTAATATACTTTAAAAAATAATTTATTCCTGTTATGCAAAGCTGAATTTTCATCAGCAATTTTTCCGGTCTTCAGTGTCACATGATCCTTCTGAAATATTTCTAATATGCTGATTTATTATCAATGCTGGAAATTATCTGAAAATTATATTATCAATGTTTTGCTGCTTATATATATATATATATATATATATATATATATATATATATATATACATACACATATACATACATACAGTATATACATACATATATACATACAGTATATACATACACACATATACATACATGCATACATACATACATACATACATATATATATATATATTAAAATATTTTTTTAATAAAATATTAATTTCAACACTTTATAAACCTAAATGAAGATGCAAGACAATTTAAATTTACTTTTAATTAAAAAATACATTTTTAAATTTCAGTTTTCAATATTTTTCTTTTTAAAATAAACAAATTGCTTTAAAAATGAAAGAAAAGAAAATGTTAGTCTCTGCGCCTGTATTGCATCCCATTGCAGGTAAAGTATAAACACAGCAACCAATGTATGATGTGTTCGAGAAACCTGTTTGAAAACAGTCATTTTGTAATTCCACTAAAGGCAAGAAATCACACACTTCACCTTTAAGATTCATTTACTCTTTGTTCTAAAATTCTGAACAGACTCTCTTCATCAAAATCGTACTGTTTTCCCCAAAGAGTCTCTGAAATCCAGCTGAGATACAGAGCTGTTCTACTGAACCACCGAACTGTGCTTTTTCAAACCAACTCTACAGAAAACTCTTTCACTCAGCTTTTAAGGATAAAATTAAAACCTGATTGAGCTTTAATTAATTAAGCCTATTTTAAATGTCTTTAGTCTCCTAACCTCCCCAGGACTGAGCATCTGCATTCCTTCTCCTGTTTTCCGTCTCTTTCCACCCCCATTGGGCATTTCCATCAGGTACAAGCAGAACACAATTACCGCTTACCTCCGAGACCCCTCCACACGGGAAGGGCCCATTAATGGCAAAAGACTCATTACGGTCTCCAAAACGATAACAATGGAGGACAGCGTGGCTCTTTAGCATCTATCTGTCAAGAGCACCATTTAAGTGTCACACATACACGCCCAGCGGCGGCCATTAGAGCCGCCTGTTAATCAGCTCTATTTACCTTGCGTTCTGCTCTTGTACATTTAGGAGAAGGAGGAAAACTCGGCAGGTGTCTGATTCCGTGTTATGATCTTTTTGTTTGTTTGCTCCGACTCCCAGCGTCACGAGAGGAGCGATTACAAGACACTCTGCTGCAGATCGTGTGCAGTCATGTCTGAACCGCTGCTCAACGACTCAGTTCAGCTGGAAACAAGCATCGCACTAGAGCACCAATTGCACCAATTAACTCCAATTAGACTGGATCAAAACAAGCAGACTAACAGGTGATCCAGACAGGACTAATCACAGTTTAAGAGGAAATAGTTGCACAACAAAGCGAAACAGAGTACTGAAAAACTCGAAAAGGCAACAACCAAGAGAAAAAATAAAAATAAAAAAACAGCATGTTGAAGAAATAGTTGCCCAAAAATGAAAAATCTTTCATCATTTACTCACTTTCATGTTGTTCCAAACCTGTATGACTTACTTTCTTCTGTAGAACACAAACGACTGGTTGTTTTTCTCAAAGGAACTGCATTGAATGGACACTAAAACAAAACAAAAAGATCCTAAAAGTGATCCATATGACTCATAAACCACATTTCTTGAAGCCATATGACAGCTTTATATGAGGAAATTTACATTTATTTACTGGTAATCGTCCCAAATCAGTCTGGCCAAATCATTCTGACCATTTTTTGTGAATTGCTGAAATGATTTGACTCAACAAACGGATTCGTTCACAAAACAAACTTTGCTACATCTGGGGAGAATAATCATATTTTTTGTAAATAATGACTGGAATTGTGAGCTGAATTCTTAACACAAAGATACCGAATGGCTACCGAATAACCACTTTTGTGATATGTTTATGGTGTTCTGAGTAGTTTTTAAAAACAGAAAGATTCAGCAAAACAGCATGAAAATAGTCCACAGAAGAAAGAAAACCAAACAGGTTTGGAACAAAGTGAGTGAGTTAAGGATTGTTAACACCAAGGACAATAACTATAACAATAACAATATAAATAACAATAACCAGTTGTACCAATAACGATAACAACACAGAGAAATGATATTGTTAGTACATACTTTCAGTATGTTTTTCTTGCTTTTTTCCATCAGAATACAAAAGCTTAAGCATTTAAAGCAGCAGATGGCATAACTGCAATGCATGATTATAATAAACTGAACTGAACTAGTTCTGATAATAGATTATAGTAATAAACTGAAATGAACTATCATTGTAGTTATCTTTATAGTTATCGTTCTTGGTGTGAATGGGCCTTAAGTGATGACAGAATCAGAATTATTCTCGCAAAAATAATTTCCCGCAATCTCCCCCACCAAGCTTTTCTATATCATTACAAAACACAAAAACAAATCCCAGACTTTATTTAAATGAATTAATTGATCAACAAACAAACAGCAGGTCCCTTGATGAACCCTTTCATCATCAACATGCCTCTAGACCATGAAGCAACATGGGAGGAAAACAAAAATATTACAAACACCAACAATTTTGCACGTCCTGTTATTTTCAGGCAGCTGAATCTTAGATATCTGTCGCTACTTTAAAACATAAGAGCAAAAATCAGACTCAAATCCAAAATGAAGCTTCTAATCTACAGAGAGCAACAGAACAGAATAGCTATGTTAAGATATCGCTGCTGGCAGGTTTGTACTGTATTTGGCTTCTAACCGACTGCTTCAGACTCTACGGAGTCTTCACACATCCAAACAAACCCAAACACATTCGTTCTTCTCCTTTTCCTCAAGAGACAGAGGGAGACACTTTGTTTTTAACGCATGCATCAACAATATCCTTCCTAAATATGTTTATTTATAAGTATGCTACAGCTTGTATCGTTATTAATTTTGCTCATACTTAGTGATAGTTCACTCCGAAAGGAATCAAATATTTTGAAGTACAACACTGGACCCCATTGACTTTTATTGAATGGGCGTTTTTTTTATTTTTATTATTATTATTATTATTTTTTTTTTTTTTTACATGTGTTTACTTTTTCTGGAACTTTGGCAGCTAAATACTATGAAGTTGCATTTTTTTTTTTTATTGGATATTATTTTGAAAATAATATTATTTTGATAAAAAAAATAGATATTTTGAAGAAAAGACATTTTTAAATGAATGAATGAATGAATGAATGAATTATGTACATAAAATTAATGTCTTTGGGATCTAATATTGTTTGGACCCCAATGACTTTATTTGCATGAATAGGGGAAAGAGAGAGGGGAAAAAAAGAGCAATTTTCCCAAAAATAAATAAATGAATAAACACTATTTATATATCTTTTCTATTTTAAAGAAGAACATATTATTTTATTTTTGGAACTATTTCTTGAGGTAAAAAGGTTTTTTCAGAATGCCTGAGTATTAAACCTCAATCAAACATAAAACAAAGTATTAAATGCAAGCTACACACATGGACCTCAAATTCCGTGATTTACTGAGTAGAGTTGCGCTATTTTAAGCAATAAGATGGACCTGAATAATAACTAGAGATTCTAATATTGTATTGGGATAGACTCTTTTAACCTGAATGTGTTAAAAACACTCAGAAAACTTTAGAAACCACACAGGAAGAGCTTCAGCATGAGTGAGTACCACTCTACTGAAAAGTCTAGTTAAATTTTCACTTGTGTTGTGTAAAACCCAAACGAACAAAGGGAACGAAACACTGCCGTACACTGAAACTTAAATTGTTCTCATAGCTGGGACTGAACGTTTCCACAGTTTGAGGCTGAAAATCTCCCCCACACGTTAAATTATCCACAAGCGTTGACTTTGATCTGGGAGGGGGCTGCGATGGAAGCCGCTAAACTCTCAGTGCTACAGTTTTGGGTGCCCTCATTTCAGGGCTGAATGTATTAAGGAATAGTGACACGATCAAGGCTGTTTTTCATACTGGTCCCGCTGATAAAGATGAAAGTGCCGAACCAGACGAATGTGTCCCGGCGAGATCCGCACAAACTTTTAACATACCAACTGCTGTGATGCTTCTGTAGAGCTTTTCAGTGAAAGCAGGAAATTGAGATGACAGGGGAAGTGAAGGAGGTGGAGAAAGATGGAGAAAGATGGGCTGGCCTCAAAAAACTGAAAGAGGAGCTCTCAAGGAAATGATGAGGACGCATATCTTTTAGCGCAGGTCAAACTAGGTGATGTTTTCAATTTTGACTTCCTGCACAGTCCAGCGAGCAGCTCTAAATGTTGAAACTGAACACTTCGCTCTTCTAATATCATCCCATCAGTGATATTGAGGCCAAACGACCACTTGGAGCCTTTTTAACATGACTGAAACGAGAAACTAGATTGGTGAAGGTAATGAAAATGTAATGAAAGTAGAAACCTAACTGGTCAAAATGCATTTAAGTATTTGACAGAACATAAAATGGGGAAAAACATTCTGGAACAATGGTATTGGTTAAATAATAAAAAATAAAAAAAAAGATTGGTAAAACATATCACATTAGTCAAAACTAACCAAAATAAACGTTCTGAATGTCTTTGCATATATAATATACTATATATAAAATTAAAAAATAGCATGCATATATATATATATATATATATAAATTCAAACTGTTACTATAAAGCACAATGAATTTAAAAAAGTAATACAAATTATAAATGCATAAATTCATAATTTTAGAAACGTGAACCTTTTTGTACTAAAGAGATTACTGTTAATATATATATATATATATATATATATATATATATATATACACACACACACACACACACACTCAGTCACTATTAGTGAGGATTATAAAAAAATATTACTATATAAAAACAGCATAATTTATGATACAGGAAATGATGCTAGAGGGAACTTTCAACCTTTTTTAACTAAAGATTACTATATTACTGTATATAATTATTATGTACTATTATTAAAGATTACTATGTCACTAAAATGTTACAATGTTACAATAACATTGCAATAACAAAAGACACCTGTCACTCTAAACCTTTCCTTTTAAATTTTCACAGGTAGAAAAAACCCCCCCCAGCAAAACCACCTAAACTAGTTTAAATCAAGACCAGTTAAACCAATAAAAATACTGAACCAGTCAAGACATTGCATCTACAACAATAACCATATTGACTAGCTTGTACCAGTAACATATCAGCACTGATCAGTGCTAAACATGGAATGTAAACCGGTCTAAACTTGTTCTTCATCAGCAGGGTTGCATAAGCTTGTTTAATCAAGCATAATCTTATCATAAAGCATAATCACTCACCAGCCTGGTTGGTTGTGATATCTATAGAGACGTGCTGGGCAGGATACGGGCTCTTGTTGGTGACGCCGTTGACCGCCTGGATCTCAAAGGTGTAGAGAGTGTGTGCTAGCAGGTTACTGATGAAGACTCTGGATTCGGTCAGTCCCAGCTGCTGGGGCTGAAACTCCACATTATCGTCACAATGAGAGCAGGAACGACGGTCCGCCTGGCATTTCTTACAAATAATATTATACACAACATCATCACGGCCACCCGTCTCACGTGGAGAATGCCACTCCAGAGTCACGGAGGTCTCGTTCACAATGGAGATGACGTTTCTTGGTCCTGAAGGAACACCTGATGAGAAAGTATGAAGACACGTGAGATTCACTAAGCAAACTATGAAAATGATGCTGCTAAAGAAATGATAACGGCTAGGATAACATTTGCATTTGTCTAGGCTCTTTAAATTACATTACTGTAATTACAGTGCTGTAATTACAAGTCTTACAATGGCTTTTTATTAAATTACACTTTTTACACTTGAATAATAGACTCCTTTTAGATTCATTTTGTGAGTTGAAAAACTAATGTCTTTAGAAGACATATAATTGCATGATATGCTTACCGCAGTGAAATAATTAAAGCATGAGAAAATGTATACAAGAATGAGAGCACTTTTCTTTCATGAGTAAATGAAAATCATTTTAGCATTTTCATTCTCCTCTTAAAGGAATAGTTCACCTTGAAATGAACTTCTGCTATAATTTAGTCAGCTTCATGTCACTGCAAACCCATATGACTTTCTGTCCTCCACTGAACACAAAATAAAGCAATAAGCCCCGTGAAGCCGTGGTTTACAGTGAATTTATAACAGCTAAGGGGCGTTGTTTGGCATGACGCGAAGCGGAAAACCCCCTTAGCTGTTATAAATTCACTGTAAACCACGGCTTCACGGGGCTTATTGCTTTTATAAAACGGTTATTCCATATACTTAGTAAGGTTTCACAAAATAAAACAGAGCAAATAAGTGTAATCATATTAATAAAAACAGTATTCTTCCACCAGACAATGTAGTTCCTCAGAAACAGTTGTGGTTGGAACCTATGGATGGAACAAAGTGGTTGCCAAACAACACACAAAGTAAACAAAGGTGTAGGTTTGTAGTGTAATTTACAACGGCTTCGAACGTGGCTCAATCAATCAGAATCAAGGACCGGAACTATCTGTTTTATAAGGTGAAATTTAAGAAAGGTGTACTGGTAATGCTTTGTTCATGCGATTACAAAGAATGGAGACTGGAGCTTTCAACCTTCAAAAAACCAAAAAGAAATTATGAAAAATTATCCTATACAAGTTATACACTGTAGTTACATTTTCCAAGGTTTCTGAAGTCATATGATAGCTTTGTATGACAAACAGACAAAAATTTCAATCAACATTTTTATCTGATTATCTACTTGGATGACTGAATCAAATAAAGTTGAACTGAAGAACAGAATCTGTTTGATTTGTGAGTGCATGGATCACTTGAACGGAATCAGCTGACTATGAGAAGATCAGACTTAAGTGATTCACAAAGCATTTTTGCTTCTCTCAAACTGCCAAGATTTATGAAAAAGCCCTAAATCTGGTCTGTATGAACCACTTTTTAGTCCACTTCTTTTGTGCTTCATGAAAGAAATTAAGTCATAAAGGTTTGGAATGACATGATGGTAAGTAAATGATGATTTCTGAAGAATCATGTGAGACTGAAGACTGGAGTAATGGTTGATGAAAATTCAGCTTTGCATCACAGAAATAAAATGTATTTTAAAGTATATTAAAATAGAAAAACATTATTTTAAATTAAAATAATATTTTACAATATTGCTATTTTTTCTGTATTTTTGATCAAATATATACCACCTTGAACATAAAAGTTTTTTTAAAAAGCATAAAAAATCTTACTGATCACAAATTTTTGAACTGTCTCTCAGCTATTAATGTTTCAATTCCCTGTGGTATTTAATTACAACTATTCTTATTTTTTCACTTGAGCTAAAAGTCAGCTGTTGATGTGACAATCTTTTCCATGTGGTTAAAGTTCAAATTTACATTTTCTACTCGACTTCTAGAAAGTCTTACAGAATGGAGCTGTGTTGTGTGTTTCCTTTAGCTGCGGTCTCAGTCCCAGAGCGATGAGTAACTGTTTATAATTACCATTCAGAGTGGTGGCCCACGAGCGGCCGTACATCAGCCCACTAACTCAACACTGAGAGTGGCTTTTCATCGCCAGTCAGAATAAGGGATAAAAACAAGGTTTTAGTAAAGACTCTTTATCTCAACCTCCTGGATTCATTCCCATACATTCGCCTTCCCACTATAGAGCCGCAGGGAAAAACCATATTGTGTTTCTGATAAAGCAATGACTTCCCCCAGCACGCAGAACATCCGGCCAGGAACTGAGGATTTACAGATCACGGAAAGGTTGTGATGTTAACTATAGACCGCAACAGAACCAGACAAGAGCCAGGAAAAACTCTGGAACGAATATTCAGGTTTGATTTTCGTGACCAGCCACTTCCACGAGAGCATTTGAGTGAGTTCTCCTTGAAACATCAAACCCGGCCAGGAGACGTTCCAGCTCTTGAAGCAAGAGAAGAATGATTTCACTCAGACCGAGACACAATGAGCTATTGTGAAGGCAGGGCCTTGTGGGATAGATCAGGGGCTACTGGGACCCAAAACTGGGAGCGCCGATGACAGACCTGACCTCGAACTCTGGTGACCCTGATGATTAGCCAATCAGGAGGAGGAGGCTTAAACTTGAACAGAAGACTTCTGACAGCTACACACATATACACACAAATGTGTCTGTGTGTGTGTGTATATATATATATATATATATACATATATATGTGTGTGTGTGCACTTGTTTATGCTACATTGTGGGCACCAAAATTCCCCACAAGGATAGTAAAACCTGAAATTGTTGGCATAGTTGGGACCGGCCTATGGTCCCCAAGAGGGGAAAAATTATAAAAAATATTAAATGATGTTTATCTGAAAGTGTAACAATTCAAACAGGTTTTCTGTAAGGGGTGGGTTTAGGGTTAGGGTTGGGTTAGGGGATAAAAAAATATTGTTTGGTCAGTATAAAAGTAATAGAAGTCTATGGAAAGTCCCCACAATTCACAGAAACAAACGTGTGTGTGTATGAATGGATGGATGGATAGATAGATGTGTGGATATGACAGAGAGAGCGATAGAACAGTAGATAGAACGATAGATAGAACAATAGAACAATAGCTAGAACGATAGATAGAACGATAGAACGATAGATAGATAGATAGATAGATAGATATATAGATAGATAGATAGATAGATAGATAACAAAAGTAAAGCTGACAAAATAAAATAAAGCTGACAAAACAAAAGTAAAAGAACTAAAAAAAAAATCAAGACAAAACAAGAGTTAACAAAGCAGAAGTAAAGCTGACAAAACAAAGAGAAACAAGACAAAAAAGGTTTTCAAATTATGTCCCTAATTTGGGAGGTAGCAACAATGTCAAACCCCACAGAAAGTGGGGAGAAAAATAAAGCTGCTAATAATGTAAGTTGCTTTGGATAAAAGTGTCTGCTAAATGACTAAATGTAAATGTAAATGTAAATGTAAATGTAATAAAATTTTATATTTGACTTCCTGATGTTAAAGGGTTAATTCACTCAAAAATGAAAATTAGCCTGTGTTTTACTCACCATTGAGGCATCCTAGGTGTATATCCATGCAGTTTTGTAAGAATATCCATATTTCAAATGTAATAAACATTTTTTTTCTCACTTCCGCTGACTGTGGTAAGCGGAAGGCATTCAGGCGGATGACGTAGGATGTTGGCGTTGCGTGATTAGTGACGAACGCCGAGACAGAACAAAAAAAAAAAAACACTGGTCACGAATTAGAAGCACAAAATGAGGATTTGGAAAGAAAAATGTTGGAGGATTTCGATATAAGCCAAGAGGAGACTGGTTTTCCTTTGCTAAAGTAAGGAAACTTTGCTTCCTTTGCTCCTGTATACAAACTCCCGAGACTAGCATATCTCAGAGGCGCACGTGCTGCGTATAGTTCCTACGTCATCTGGACGGGCTTGCAAGTATGACAGTCAGCGGAAGTGAGAGAAAAGTGTTTATTACGTTTGAAATAGGGATATTTTTCTTACAAAAATGCAAGGATTCGCTACAGGAGGCCTTTATTCACGCCCCGGAGCCATGTGAGGCACGTTTTATTATGGATGCGCACACTTTATTTAACGTCTCTTGGACTGTTGTACAGAAACACCCGCTGACTGCAATGATAGAGCTTAGAAGTGCCAGGACAATTTTTAATATAACTCCGATTGGATTTGTCTGAAAGAAGAAAGTCATATAGGATGTCTCGAGGGTGAGTAAAACACAGGCTAATTTTCATTTTTGGGTGAACTAACCCTTTAATGGTCAACATTTTAAAATTGTTCCATTCACTTTTTACACTGAAAAAGGAGGAGAAAAAAAGTTCAGTTTTTCCACATAGTCGCAGGCTGTATTTTCTGCCCTATTCAGTAAACAGTGCCACAGATATTTTCAAAAGGTCTGTGAGGGTCCATAAAGCAGCAGCTCTTTCTGCTCTGTTAGCAGGGAGTGTTTCATTCAGACAGTGAGCTGGTCACTATCCAAACAGCGAGGCTTTGCTTACACCACAGTTAACACCCAAAGCACTGTTTGATTAGGTGCTACGGCAGCAAAGATGTCTTACTCACTATATCTCACAGTCAGGCTTAAGAAAGGCAGAGGGAAAAAGGCAGAGAGTGAGAGACGGGAGGAGAAAAAGAGCATGTGAAAAAAGAGGAGGTGGGCCATATCTGGAACTAGGCCAGAAGATGTGTGTGAAGAGAATGAGGCCATGAGATACAGCCAACTCTAACACAATTAGACAGTTCCCAGAGGAAATCCACACACACTAAGAGCAACTTCACTAGATACACACACGCAAACAGCACTATAACTGACAGCATATGCACAACTGCACTCATACTGTATGTTTACCTCCTGGTATGTTATACTGTATGTGTGTGTGCGTTCTCGAAGAAAGACCACCACTGCAGGATGACATTTTGCATATGATTATCCTGCATTAGAGAATGACACTTGCTGTTCTGTACCGAAGAGGTCGGCCCGGTTCTTACTACATATCTCCAGCATCCTCCACAACTAAGCATTTAGAAACAGTCTGTAAAATAGGGAGTTGCCCCACTGTGATAAGCACTAATTTTGTGGACCTGTTATCACAAATACCTGATTAGTATAATTCCTTTAGTGAACGGGGTGCTAAAACTACACAGACAGTGTGTGCAAATTAATCGCGCTATCAGTGGGTGCAGTCTTGATGAATTTCATTTTATATTGATATAAACTGGCATACTGTATAGTATAACACACAATTGCTCAAAAGTTTGTAGCCAAAACGTTTGTGTAATAAATTTTATGTTTAATCAAATTAAATATTTCTTTCTAAAGCTACGTTTTTAATGTCTATTTGACACTTTTCTCGTTTAATACAATAATGGCTTTAAATAATTATTATTATTTTTTTTTTCATACACGCGCGCACGCACACAATTGCTGAAAATTCAGCTTCGCATCACAGGAATAAATTACATTTTACAATATTTTCAAATAGAAAATTTAGTTATTTTAAATTGTAATAATGTTTTACCATATTGCTGGTTTTACTGTATTTGTGATTAAATAAATGCAGCCTTTGTGAGCATTAGAGACTTCCTTCAAAAATATTTTAAAAAATCTTACTAACCGCAAACGTTTAAATGGTAGTGTAAACTGGAGAATAAGTCAATCTAATGACTTATTTTATGGCATATTCATTCATTATATAAACATTAGGGCTGTCTAAGTTAATAACACGTTAACGCAAATTCATTTTAATGAGAAATTTTATTAATGCGCGATTAACGCAGCGCGCATTTTCTGTTTGACCCGTGGCCTGGCCCGTAGTTGGACAAATGGAGATGCACAGTGTTGCCAACTTAGCGACTTTCCAGACCCCTTTAGTGACTTTTTTTCACCTCTTCAAAAAAAACGCCTAGCAAAAAATCTTTAGGGTTTGCCCAAACCTTATTTAGTTTCTGAGACTCGCTGGTACTGCCGCGCGAGCGCGAGGTCTTGCTGTCCCAGCATGCGCACACACCTTTCTCTCTCTCTCTGTGCATCTGCATTGTTCAGCAAGCGGCAGAGAGGAGCAGCGCCTTCAGTTAAACACAGATATTATGTTGCTTCTCTAATTTTACATGCAAGTATAGCCGAAATAACAGCACAGCTATTGTCATTATCTTATGTGTATTTGATTTCATCAGACGACGGCTCGATTATCAGGATTTTTGTGCAGATTAACATATTGAAAGGGAGAGCTGGTTATGTATGGTTATATGTCTTAATGGGTCGCATTTCAGTCACTATTTCATATTCATTCTGTTGTCTGACAACAGAAACAGTAAAATATATCAATGAAAACAGTTTTATTGAGAATTTAGCTGCATCAAAATACAGTATGTGGGCACAGAGGGGCAAACAAATCTAATAATAAATAATAAATGTACATTTTGCATGTTCAGAAGAAGTGAGCTGCCTTGTCGTGCAAAAATGTAAACAGGTTTGTGTAAGTAAATTGCTCAGTACAAAGAAAGAGAAGTAATGGGAACCTGGTATTTCTTTTTTCATGTGTCTAATAGACATGAACAAGTTCTTTGAAAAAAAAAACATCTATGACCTTTGAAACATGTCTAGTCTTCATGCTCTATGTTGACTATGGTTTCAATAATAATAAACATACATTTGCATAAAGCATCCATATTTGTCCATGCCCATGTTGATTAGAGTATTAAAAACTTGAAAAGTGTTAATTTAAGGTACATTTAGAACAAATAAAAATGTGCGATTAAGTTGCGATTAATCACGAGTTAACTCATGACAATCATGTGATTAATCATGATTAAATATTTTAATCGATTGACAGCCCTAATAAATATATATTGGCAAATATTGCTGTTTATTGTTGTTTTGGTGAATTTAATGAATAACTTCTTGTTGAACAGTATGATAACGTCTTTTTAATTAATTTTTTAAATTGGTATTTCATTTTTCCAACATCTTCAATCTACGTGACACATTCGACTGAAGAGATTCCTCCAAATACAAAAAAAGAGTTTTCTAACATGCTGCCTTTGTTAATGAAATACAGACACCATCCACTTCTTGCAGTTTCAAGCTCACACACACTGCGTTTGCGATGCTCTCTACAAGATTAAAACCAAATCCTATGAGTATCAAAGCGTCAGAGATGTGAGGATGAGCGAGACAGACACACTGAGGACCAGTGACAGACATGAGGAGATTAATCTGGAAATGGACATGTGGATGATAAGGAATCGACTGGCTGCTGCTGGATTTATTGCACATTTAACTCTCTCTCGCTCAGACACACTGGCAAGAGGCCAACCAGACGGCTGCTACCACTTCCTGTCTTGGACGATGAGGATAAATTGGTTTTGTTCTACAACACTTAAAACAAAATGCTACACAATCTTTATTGTTTTTTTTTGTTTGTTTGTTTTGTTTTGTTTGTTCTTTATTGGGGTTTTTTTTTCTCAGTTTTCTCAGTGGAGTACTTCATGATGCAATTCTGATCGTAAGCGATTATACACTATCATTCAAAAGTTTGGGGTCAGAAGTTAAAACTTTTATTCAGGCAGGACACATTAAATTGATCAAAAATGACATTTATGATGCTACAAATGATATCTATTTCAAATAAATGTAGCTCTTATTAACTCTCTATTAATTTAAAATCCTGAAAAAAATGTATCACAGAAATATTAAGTAATACTTCTATTCAGCATGGACATATTTAATTGATCAAACTTCACAATAAACGTTTATAATGTTACAAAAGTTTTTGTTGTTGTTGTTGCTGTTCTTATTAACTATAAAATGTAGATACATTTATATAAAAAATACTTTTATTCAAAAAGGATGCATTGCTTTTAGAATACGATGATAGAACTATGAAACTTGCCATTTGAGAAGGATCTTTTATGTGGTAGTTAATAAATTGCTAGTTTTTGACTTTTGTACATTTACTATGTGTCGTAGCTCCCAAAACATGAGTTTAAATGTATTTTAGCTGGAATTTAAGTTGGAATAAGCCAGCTTATTAGTAAACAATGGAGAAAATAACTTTTCTTTGCCCCTTCTTAAACTGTGAACTCATTTATAAGATAGGACTCAACAGATATGAAATGACATTAATGAGTGAAACGACACTAATGAGAAAGCTAGCAGTGCACTACTGCACACTTGCTGAATATATGCTCTATTTATTATTCAGGAACTGAATCCACAACATTTAGAAACTAAAAATATGTACTTATAGTCAAACTTCAGCTAATTCAAAATCTGAGATAAGTCATGTAAACATAATCACACTGTCGGTCAACTGACTTCATGCATCCACTAAAAATCACTGCAATAAAGGGCTCAGAAAAGTGAAGATAGGTCTGGGGAAAGCTCTAGCATCGTTTATTTGCAGATGTTTGACTTTTTAGGGCCTCTGTGTGTGTGTGTGTGCACATCCGTTTGTGTGTGCATGATGGTTTGAGGCACTGTGCGACACGCGTGCTGCAGAAGAAAGCAAGCGGGAGTGTGTGTTGTGTGTGTACACACAGGCTTAAGCTCATAGCAGAATCACAGTGAGTCAGAAGTCGCTGGCAGAGGATTAACGGCAGCAAAGCAATTACACTGCTTTACAGTCCTGTTCACCGCACCTGTACACACAACACTGACTCCTGCAGGTCAACCGTCTCTCTGTATGTGCGTGTTTGTGTCTACTGGCTCGGAGAAATCCATAGAGGTGTTCTCCAGGGATCTGTCTAAGCGCAATCACCTTAGTGCTTTTATATATCTAAGTGTGTGTGTGTGTGTGTGTGTGTGTATATATAGGTGTGATTCACATGGACATGAACCTACACTCTTAAAAATAAAGGTTCCAAAAGTGGGTTTTTGCAGTGATGCCATAGAAGAGCCATTTTTTGGTTTCCTTAACCATTGAACTAAAAGAACAGTTTTTTCTTCTTATACTGCAATTTATTTTTTCCTATTTAGCATTTTTGTTTTGCTTTCCAGTAAAAATACTGCATATAAACATTCTTAAATCAAGATATATTTACTACAGAAGAAAAATGACTTGAGATATTAAGTCTTGTTTTCTGAAAAATTGTATCAAAATTTGTGTTTAGAAAAAAGCATCTGTCAGTGGGGTAATAAAAATAATCTTTGTTTCTTTCTCTTTCTTTCTTTCTTTCTTTCTTACTTTCTTACTTTCTTTCTTTCTTTCTTTCTTTCTTTATTTATTTATTTATGAGTTTATGAGTTAAAGGGATAGTTCACCCAAAAATGAAAATTCTGTCATCATTTACTCACCCTCATATTGTTCCAAACCTGAGTTTCTTTCTTCTGTTGAACACAAACAAAGATATTTTGAAAAATGTGTGTAACCGAACAGTTGCTGATGACCACTGACTTCCATAGATAAATACATAAAATACTAAATCGATTTCTACCAACAAATGTTACTTAATTCATTTTGCTTTTCAATTAAATGTACCTTGAGAATGTTTAGAAATTTGTACTGGAAAACATTAAGAAATACTAAGAATATTTATAAAAAAAAAAAAAAAAAAAAAAAAAAAAAACTTCCTCTATAAAGAACCTTGTTTTTAATGGAAAGGTTCCATAGATGTTAACTGTTCTTTATGGAACAATAAATGCTAATAGATAACCTTTAATTTCTAAGAGTGCATGCTAGATTCAGTTTGCTCCTGAAAATACAATAATGCAACTAATTATAAAAAAAAACAAAAAAATCTACAGACTATCTCTAACCATAAAACCCACTAAAAAGCATTATTTACTTCATGAATTTATTTACAATTGAGTATGTCCCAGAACACCCCTAAAGCCAGGATTTTATCATATTCAGCTAACTTTTGCAACAATTTTGCACCAAAGGAATAGCTAAATAAACCCACAATCAAACACAGCAACCAGCGTTCCATATAAGCCTAGACATATTAGTTACATCGAATCCAGACTGGTCTTTGTTGGCCAGCCAATTCTCAGATAACAAGTTCTGCTCTTGTTTGGCCAAACGAAACTGCTAAATCCAAGAAAGAATGCTTCATCCACACACATACAGTACACACACATATTCTTATATGAGGATAAGCAATAGACTTTTATTGTTTTTATATAAAACTAATTATAATGTCAACTGACTAACCCTTAGCCACATCCCAGTTCCCCTCAAAGAGCTGCATGTTTAGAAAAAAAACAAACAAACAATAATATTAAATAAACAAACAACAAAAATAACAACCACAACAACAATAATAATAATGATAATAATAGTTATTATTATTATTATTATTAAAGATTGTTGCCTGTTGTTGTTTTTTTTTTTTTTATATAAATACATTTTAAACAAACAAGCATTTTTTATTTATCAGTTTTCCAATTGAGGATGCTTTTGGGCAGTGCCAAATGAAGCTTTTATTAGTTTTAGCTCACTTTTGGGGACAATTTTCTTCTCAAAGTACGGCCAAGAAAACTTCCACATACTTCCACAGCAACCAGCGTTCCGTGTAAACCTAGACGCATTAGCTGCATCGAACCCAGACTTGTCGCCAACCAAGCCCCAGATAACAAGTTCTGCTCTTGCTTGGCCAGTCGAAACAGCTAAATCCAAAAGAGAATGCACTATCTACACGCGCACACAAACCTCAGAACAGAGCTGGTCGCCACATAGCTCCTGGAGAATTAATCTTGAGAATTGTGCTGTCCGGCTTCCTCCAATTAACCAGTGAGTTGTCAGCCATCAACACACACACTCACACACTCCCAGCAGACATTTCTGAGGAAATAATTTAAGTTCTTGATGGAGGCTCGAGGCGATTCAGACCAGTCCCGCAGAGAGAACCACGAGCCCCCAGAGAGAGAAAGACAGGAGTACAGTGAGCCCGAGACTGAGACAGCCGTCCACTCAACCCCCTGAGGAGCTGAAAGAAGGGACAAAAAGTGCTAGAAATGGAAGAGATGGTGTTTTCTTCTCACTGAGGTTGAGATGATGTCATTCGGTACATGACAGATTCCTGTGAAATCTTTCTCTCAGCAATCAATCAGCATGTTAATCAGATCGCAGACTGGTTCCCCTTTTTTATATATATATATATATATATATATATATATATATATATATATATATATATATATTTTTATGTCTCCCTGTAACTGCTAGACACTCTGTAAGCAATTTCAAGCAGCATTAAATAGAGAAATTGTCATTTTGAATAATTTTCTCACTGTCTGAGACACTAAAATGACCAGGTGCTAGCACAGACCTTCCTCAGAGCAGGTGTTGGGCTAAATCGAAAATTGCCATCTGTATATGTCTCACTGAACGCCATTTTAGACTCTAAATGGTGAATTAAAATGCTGAGAGGACTTTCAAATACAGCATGCGCCGCCTCGGCAGTTCTTCAGGACTGAAAACACAAAAAGCCACTTTTATAGTGCTGCCATATAGTCCTTCAATTCAGCAATAAGGTGCGAGAGACCATGTAATGCTGTATATACAGTCACAAATAATGCAACTGTTTTAATATTATGATTAATATAGACAATATTTTCAAATGCCTATTGATTTATAGTGACCACACTAAAACATTTTTTGAAGTTGTGGGAAAAAAAAAAATAAAAAAATTATATATATATATATATATATATATATATACATATATATATATATAACTAAAAATAAAACTTTTTGTTTACATAATATATGTGTGTGTACTGTGTATATGTATTATGTATATATAAATACACACACATGCATGTATATATTTAAGAAAAATATGATATGTTTATATATAAAATATATTTATATATGATATAATTTATATTAATATTAATATAAATATATACATGCAAACACATGTAAATATTTTCAAAATATATGCTGTATGTGTGTGTCTTTATATATACTAGGGGTGACCCCGAATAGTTGACGATTCGATGCTTCGATGGAGGAGCCTGATTAGACTCCCAATCTCACAGTCGAATATTCGCGGGGTGTTATGATCACGCCATTTTGACTATATGGGGGTGCTCAAATGTCTGATTTCACATAGAACTACCGGTTTTCTCCCAATAAGTTAATATACAGCCTATTAAGATAATGCTGTAAATAAGAATCTGAAAAGAAAGAAGCATTAAATAAATATTTTGAGCGTGAATAAATCCAACCACACCTATAGATTTAAGTTTCACTTTCCATAATCTGTGACCAACAGAGGAGCATTTTGGCGGCAGGGATATAAGACTCAAATTGACACAGGCAGAGTGAAAGACTGTGTGGTGTGTGGTGGCTCTTGATGCCTTGACCCCAGTCTCAGTCCATTCCTTGTGAAGTTTACCCAAATTCTTGAATCGATTTTGCTTGACAATCCTCATAAGGCTGCGGTTCTCTCGGTTGGTTGTGCATCTTTTTCTTCCACACTTTTTCCATCCACTCAACTTTCTGTTAACATGCTTGTATACAGCACTCTGTGAACAGCCAGCTTCTTTGGCAATGAATGCTTACCCTCCTTGTGAAGGGTGTCAATGATTGTCTTCTGGACAACTGTCAGATCAGCAGTCTTCCCCATGATTGTGTAGCCTAGTGAACCAAACTGAGACCATTTTGAAGGCTCAGGAAACCTTTGCAGGTGTTTTGAGTTGATTAGCTGATTGGCATGTCACCATATTCTAATTTGTTGAGACTGAATTGGTGGGTTTTTGTTAAATGTGAGCCAAAATCATCACAATTAAAAGAACCAAAGACTTAAACTATTTCAGTCTGTGTACATTGAATTTATTTAATACATGAGTTTCACAATTTGAGTTGAATTACTGAAATAAATGAACTTTTCCACGACTTTCTAATTTATTGAGATGCACCTGTATAATAATCAGGGTATGATTACTTGGATCAGGGTACTTCATTTGGAACGTGACTGAAGTACAAAGCCTATCATTTACATAGTAAATAATAATTTAGCATTCAGATACGTTACATCGCATATATGGAAATATTATGGAATATTTGGATTTGTGCCGAATGAGAGAGGTAGGATACACGAGCTCAAAGCTCCATTTTGCAAACAGTTGAGTGCGCAAGCCTTTAAAGTATACTCCTTTGTCAGTTTATGTGAGAGACGCATTCAGAATCAGCACATAGTCACTGTCTAGGTGGCTTTGTTTTCAAGTGTGCAACTCATGGCATTCGCTCTTCTTCTGCTGGCAGTTATCAAACAGATTGCATTACTGCAGGCGCCCCCTTCTGGATTGGGGGGTGAATTGCCTGTATTTATTTTTAAAGCCTCAGGCACCGAACCGAGATGTCCGTACTGTGACGGTTCAGTACGAATACATGTATCTTTCCACCCATATATACATATATATTATAGCATTCTTCATTAAAAAAAAAAACAAAAAAACAAAAACAAACAAACAAACAAAAAATCTGTGAGAACTGTGACTGAGAGTATTTAACATTAAGCTCCAATAATGTGATCTGCATAAATATTTTACAATTAATTCTGAGAGAGATGGACACAATCCAAAAATAAAGATTCCAAATTGTAACTCAGGTAAATAATGAGTAAACAAATAATGACCCAGAAGCATTTAAAAATATGGGAATGAAAATAGTTCAGCATGTTCAAAGTTTTTGGAAACAAATAAACATTTTAATGCAGGCGCCCAATAATAAACTTTCTCTGCGGCACTGAATTTCTGATTGAAGATTTGGGAAAACTATTGCTCAAATTATACATGAGAACTGTAATGTTAATTGCAGCGCTTTAAGTAAGTGTGTGTGTGTGTGTGTGTGTGTGTGTGTGTGTGTGTGTGTGTGTGTGTGTGTGTGCGTGTGTGTGTGTACAGCAGTCTTGTAAGCCTCACAGCTTCTCTGTAAGGGATTCAATTTGTTATATATGAAACAAAAACCCCACAAAAACAGAATGGTTTCCTCATGAATGTGAATAAAGAGACACATATTATGAGAAAGTAAAATCCAAGTAATGCAACTAACTATGCAACTGCTTGAATGGGCATGACGTGTCTGATCAGGTCAGCTCATAAGATCTCATTAGCAGGCTCGGTTTGGTTCACAACTTACTGTCGGTGCAGACCTGTGCTCTCAAACTGCTTCTGAAATGATGTTATGACCTGACCGCTTCAGTTTAACGCTAATGGTTATGGCAATAACAGTAATATGATGATGATGATTATAATGACTCACTGGTGCAGGGCATGTCTGGCTGCTCTCCGTCTGCTCTGTAGTAGCCGTTCCTGCAGACGCAGATAGTGGCAGCTTCAGATGTGGACCTGCTGTTGGACGGACACTGAAGACACAAACCTGTCCCTTGACTGGACTTGAACGTTCCTGGAGGACAAGCTAAAGAGAAAGAGAAAGCTTGTGTTAGCAAGTCATTTTATTAACCTCTTGAATTACACCTCCTGGCTTCAAACAAACATCTTCAAAATCACAATTTGGAGACCAATTTCATCTGGAATAGTTGGAAATCTCATACACTTGCAGCCCTTATGGGTGAACTTGTAGATGAACTTGGCTTTCCTGTTACAGAGAGCTGCAAAATACAATCATAAAACCTTCTTTCTTGGCCAGTAAATCTCATAACATTGTGATTAATGGATCTGGACAAGAGCAGAACATCTTTCCTTAACATGGTGACTACTGGAAAAACATTATAAGCTTCAGGTGTGAGAAACCCATGATGCTCCTCTATAACCATGGGATACACCACACTATTGTTTTGCAATGCATTGCTAACGTCAGTTTACTTCAGACAAAAACTTTGTTCATGAGAGTAAAGCGTGTTTTTGTTCTCATGTTCAGCAAGGTGAGACATTTCCTGTTTGCGAGGCCTGTTTCAAGAGAAATGAAACGGAGCAAAGGTACTCCCAAGATACGTCAGTCAACCTTATGTCAGCAAACGCAAAGAAAAATAGTGTTTTCTGATTAGATTTGGAGACACAAGACGCTCCCCTGGTGGGTTGTTTTTTTTTGTTTGTTTTTTTTTTTCACGGTTTACAGAGTCTAGGGGGGCGTTCACACAAAGCACGTTTTGCATTTGTGTTTTCTATGTAAACATCTCAGACATGACACAACAACACAAGTAGTTCAACTTTTTTTAAAAACTCATCTCTAGACTTCTAGTCCATTCCACTGCCCTTTGTCTCCAGTTTTTGTTTAAACATGCCCGCTTAAATTTTGAGCCAAATGGATTTTACATGCAAAATGCAACTTTTTTAGTTTGTTATTTATGTAAGAAAGGTTGCATGGTCATTTTGTGCATGCCATACCAAAAATGTTACTTTAAGCACATTTAACAAAGCTAGACTTGATGGTTAAGCTTGAGAATAAGCACATCAGCATCCAAAACACACCATATGAGGGTGAAATATTAGGGTCACGCTGGTCTTTCCATTCAGAGATTCTGAATTACAGTAGAAGGTGGTGAATAAATTCTGCTTACTTTTTCAGCCCGGGTTTACCTCTCTGAATAAAGAGCTGAGGTGATTCTTGTACTTGTTTATCCTTAATTCTGCAGCTTTACAAGATGGACACTTTCTGCATGAACGCAGAGATCAGGACTCTGTGTTTCTCTGATGTGATCTGATGAACTGATGAAACACAGTGTTTCTACTGCTGACACAGACAAAGAAAATAGAGGCACATTTCATATTGATCCTAAATGAGTCATATTCCACACTACTGTTTTGCTCTGAAGTCAGCTTTTAAGGTTACTCAAGGTTTCTTGCACCAAACTGTTGTTTAGAATTAAAATGTTTTGCTACTGTACCTTTAAGAGTTTTAGAACAATCTAGAGACTATTTAAACACAATATCCAAACATCTGTCCATAATACAACCCCTTTAGGTAGCTAAAACCTTTCGTTTTGCTTTGCGGAACATTGAGATCAGCAGACAACATTTCTTGCGTTCTCGACCAAGAAATATATCATGTCAGCACTTAATACCTTGATTAACTGGCATTATGCCGGTGACAGATGGGACAGACCTGGACGGACCTCTTCGCATTTAGCTCTGATATTTGCATGCCATGCATATGCATCAAGCTCATGAATATGAATTATGGGGCAAACAAGAGCTATATGAGGAATTTAAGATGTGGGTGTGATTGCCGCACTTATCAATTTACATATAAAGATGGATGAATGAAGGAATGGCAGAAATGAATAAGTGGAGGTGTGAGAGAGCGAGGGAGTGTGTCTCTCCTTTAATGAGAGAGGACAGGATAATTCATCCCCCCCTCCATCCATATGAAGGAGTGTGACCTGTGCCACGTGTGAAATCAAACCTCTGTTCCTGAATATCCGCAGCCTTTGAAAAAATTAATTAGATGCTATACAGCTCATTAAAAGTTTAGAGGGTCGGGTCCACTTTATTACTCTGTTCTTTTATCTATCCATCTACTCTCCCGCGGACTTATTCATTTAGTCGTTTCATAAATAAGGGGCGGAGAGGAGATTAGACATATAGGGACAGACAGAGGAAGGGAGAGAAGAAGAGAATCGAAGAAAATGAAAGAAGAGGAAGAGGAAAGGAAAAGAAAAGGAACAGGAAAGGAAGAGGAATTGGAAGAAGAAAGGAAAGGAAAGGAAAGGAAAGGAAAGGAAAGGAAAGGAAAGGAAAGGAAAGGAAAGGAAAAGAAAGGAAAGGAATTGGAAGAAGAAAGAATAGGAAGAAGAAAGAAGAAGAGGAAAGGAAAGGAAAGGAAAGGAATTGGAAGAAGAAAGAAGAAAGAAGAATAGGAAGGGAAAGGAAAGGAAAGGAAAGGAAAGGAAAGGAAAGGAAAGGAAAGGAAAGGAAAGGAAAGGGGAGGGGAGGGGAGGGGAGGGAAGGGAAGGGAAGAAGAAAGAAGAATAGGAAAGGAAAGGAAAGGAAAGGAAAGGAAAGGAAAGGAAAGGAAAAGAAAGGGAAGGAAAGGAAAGGAAAGGAAAGGAAAGGAAAGGAAAGGAAAGGAAAGGAAAGGGAAGGAAAGGAAAGGAAAGGAAAGGAAAGGGAAGGAAAGGAAAGGAAAGGAAAGGAAAGGAAAGGAAAGGAAAGGAATTGGAAGAAGAAAGAAGAAAGAAGAATAGGAAGGGAAGGGAAGAGAAGGGAAGGGAAGGAATTGGAAGAAGAAAGAATAGGAAGAAGAAAGAAGGAAAGGAAAGGAAAGGAAAGGAAAGGAAAGGAAAGGAAAGGAAAGGAATTGGAAGAAGAAAGAAGAGAATGAGGAAGACGAAGAAGAAAGATGAGGAAGGGAAAGGAAAGGAAGAGAAATTGGAAGAAGAAAGAAGAGGAAGAGGAAGAAGAAAGAGGATGAGGAAGAAGAAGAGGAAGGGAAAGGAAAGGAAGAGGAATTGGAAGAAGAAAGAAGAAAGAAGAAAGAACAATAGGAAGGAAAGGGAGGGGAAGGGAAAGGAAAGGAAAGGAAAGGAAGAGGAATCGGAAGAAGAAAGAAGAGAAGGAGGAAGAGGAAGAAGAAAGAAGAGGAAGGGAAAGGAAAGGAAGAGGAATTGGAAGAAGAAAGAAGAGGAAGAGGAAGAAGAAAGAGGAAGAGGAAGAAGAGGAGGAAGGGAAAGAAAAGAAAAGAAAAGAAAAGAAAAGAAAAGAACAAAGTGGTTAGAGGGATACACATATAAAAGGAACATTTGGTGCTGAGCCCTGTCACACACACACACACACACACACACGCAGCAGAATGTGTGAAGGTGTGGGAGTTTGACGGACAGCTTCTGACCCGGCCCATATGACACACACACAATCACACTCCACTGCCTCACTCATCCCGCACAACACCACATTCTCAGTTACGAAACAAGCACTGCTTGTCACCACGACAACAAGCACCGCAGCCACGACCTCTGACACCTGCGGCCCACTCACACTCTCCAAAACAACAGACGGGAAACTCCTGCACGCGGATCCTCATGCCAGAAAAAGAAATATCCCAAATTAAACTGCATCTCATAAAATCAATCACTATAAAACAAAACAAAAGCACATTTGCAGTAAAATATTTACAATGGAAGTCAATGGAGCGATCATACCAAATGAAAAGAAAGAACACTTTTAATTATTTATTATTTTAAATAATTCTGTAAAAAAATACATTTAAAATATAAAAAATAATTTCTCATTTTATATTTATTATTATAATACACTACCATTAAAATTATCTTAGGCTCAACAAGGCTGCATTTATTTGATCAAAAAAAAAAAAAAAACTGAAATACTGTAAAATATTATTACAATTTAAAGTAACTTTGTTCTATCTTAATATATTTTAAAAAGTAATTTATTTCTGTGATGCCAAGCTGAATTTTCAGCATCGTTACTCCAGTCTTCAGTGTCACAAGATCCTTCAGAAATCATTCTCATTAATATACTGATCTGGTGCTCAAGAAATAATATATTCAATGTTGAAAATCATTGTGCTGCTTAATATTTATGTGGAAACTATGATACTTTTTTTCCAGGATTATTTTATGAATAAATGTTCAAAAGAACAGCATTTATTTGAAAAAAAATAAATCTTTCATATCAGTTTACTGCATCCCAACGGAATACAAGTATTCATCTCTTTAAAAATATAGTGTATATAATAATAATTGTTTAAATCACTCTTCTGTCGTGGGACTATTTTTTTCTTTATTTTTGGCATACTATATTAACAGCGAAGTGCAAATATCCAAATATTGGTTATAAATGCAATCTTTCACAGCTTACAATATGATTGTCATATAAAACTTCTCTAGCAATTCAAACTATTACTTCTAATTTGATGTCTAGTATGCTTTCTGAATACCACAGAGTAAGGAATAGGGAAGTACACAAATGTGATTCCATTGGACTTCCATTGTAAGTGCACAACTGTAAAAGCGTGATGTGTGTTTGAAATGATTTTACCAGAACATGAGGCAGGTTTTAAATTTAGACGTACACGGCCTCATTTTACAAGAGCATTAATTTTAGTAGATTATTGTGTTTGCTGAACCGTCAAACTTGCAGACTCTGGAACGCTGAAAGTGGACCAACATCTGCTGTAAAATACCTGTAGCTGAAAGACACCCCCTGAGGGTGAGCGCTCAAACACAACACAAACAACAGCCTGGCGCCTGGCTTCAGGCTTCTGCTGTGGTTTCTCTGAGAAGACCTCCATCTCTGTAGCTGTAGGCGAAGCCTGAGGAAACAACCATGAGATCGAAGCCTAAAAATCGACCACACCAAACAGCACATGCAGATGCATACCAACAGAGTTATGACATCTCAGATCTTTCATGGACTGTTAACAGTTTGCATTGCAAAGAGACCGAACTTGTTTTACCTGACAGAACAATCACAAACATCTTCATACTGTACAAACACATTATTTTGTAATGCACATACAAATCTCACAAGCTCCTTCACTCTCCCCTAAGGTCAAAATACAAGCTTTTGTTGTTTGCTTTTGTTTAGTTAAATTGAGTTCTTTATATAAGTTGTTAAGGTTTAAAGTTGCTAAAGTTTTCAGGTTATGGCTAATATTAGAATTAGAAATCTATATTATTTTGTATAAATTAAAACTAAAAATGTACACAAATTAGAATTAGAATTGAACTTAATACACGAGATAGACAGACAGAGAAAGACAGACAGACAGAGAATTTCTCTTGCTATCTGAAATACAACTGTGAGTATGGCACAGTTTGTAGTATTTCAACATAGGTAGAATGCAAAACTTGTACTTCACAGTCTTGTATAGTGTGAAAAAATGATCTACAAAAATAATTGTACAAAAATATAAATAAAATACAGAAATTATTTATGACTAAAACTAAAAATGAAAGGGGCAGTAAAAAGTAAGTAAGTAAATAAATAAATAAATAACAGCAAATGTGTTGCATGAACGTAATGGTGCTGTGAGACTGTGTATCGTCCCTCAGGCTGCTGTTTACAGTTTAAGCTACTGTTTAATATGGAGCGTCTAGAGCTGAATCAGCTACTGTGAACGACTCAGTCAACGTGAGAGAGTGTGTGCGTGCAAACCCAGTTAAAAATGTGTCTTTATGCCTTTGGAGCACATTCTTAAAGCACACACACATAAATAAAACACACTCCCACACGAACCTGCATGTCCACTGGCTTTCTGACACTGCAAAATGCTATTCTCACTGCGACATTTTCCGCTAATTGTCTCGCGCCTGTTCAGCATGACATGAATTAATTCAGGGCCCTTTCTCTCGGTCCCAGGCGCTACAAGGGTCAACTCGGCAAAGAAACGATGACGGAGAGAAACCGAGGACAAGAAACGAGGGAGCGAGGCGTGAAAAAAAAAAAAAAAGCAACGAACAACAAAAGATAGCAAAAAAAAAAAAAAAAAAAGCACCCGGAACCTGCCGTGGGACTGGGTTTTAATTTGGCATTAACGCTACAAACTTTTTCTAATTGACCTTGCGCATTAGGAGCACGTGGCTCCGGCGTTAAGCACATTAATTAGCGCGGGGACGTCTCTCTGCAGCGTTCCGTCAAAGCAGACACGAAAAGAAAAAAATCCAGCCAGCTTTTCTGTTCAGTCTCAGCCGTGGTGAGAGAAGCCATGTTGCTGAAAGCTGAGATCAGCTGGCACAAAGCCCAGCTCGCAGGCGGACTCATTCAGGCCGGGCTGGGAGGAACGGGCGTTTATTCCTCAAAAGAGCAATAAAGCCATAACAGCGAGCAGGGAAAAGAAACATCGCTCACGTGTGGCTGCTGAAACATCAGTCAATAAAGCAGGTTTTCGATTAAGTATGTTTATATGTACTCTTGCGTAGACAGGGACTATAGCAGTATGAAGCTGGTTTACGTTTAGAATCACCCACTTTGACAGAAAGAATGATATGTAAAACAATCAAGCGCAATTTGATTTCTTACAAAAGCAAAGTGGACAGCAAAGGATATCTTCTTGATTTGAGTGTAAATGTATAAAAAAAAAAAAAAAAACTCTTAATGGGACAGTTTACTCAACAATTACAAATTGTACCAAACGTGTATAAGTTTCTTTGTTCTGTTGAACACAAAAGAAGATATTTTGAAGAATGTTGGTAACCAAACAGTTTTGGTGACCATCGACTTCCATTTTATCAACAAAAAAAAAATAAAATAATAATAATAATAATAATAATAAATAAAAGCATTGAGACATTTCTCCAAATATCTTCTATTGTGTTCCACAGAAGAAATAAAGTCAAACAGGTTTGGAACAACATGAGGTTAAATGATGAGTAAATGATGACAAAATTTTGATTTTTGGGTGAACTATCCCTTTAATTATGTCTTTCAATAGCCATGCATTATTTATCAGTATTTCTTTTTCTTTTTTTTATATTAGTAAATATTGAATATTTAATTGTATATTCTAATTTTCTCTTTTTTATATATATATTTAATTATTGCTATAATGGATTTTAAAATTAATTTTATATTTTAATTTAGTATTTTTAATTGATTTTATTTATTTATTATTTTGTGTGTGTGTGTGTGTGTGCTGTAGAGTTTTCTTACATTTATTTATACAAAATAGTACTTATTTATACAAAATATTAGCTATAACCTGAATTTTTATAATTTTTTTTTCACCCAAAAATAGTGCATGTCTACTTTTGAAGATTTGCACATATATTATACATCATCAGAAACTGAACTGTTTTTAAAAATGTTAGAACTTTTTTTAATCTGAAAAAAGAGCTGATTTTCCAGGTTAAGTTTTAACATTGCCAGAAAAGTTCTGTAATTTTGCTTTTTTTAGTGGGATAAAAAAGAAACACCAGCTACAACAAATAAAAATAATGAGTAATGTTTAATTTTACTATCTATACCTTCTGTTATATATTAAGGCATAAGACCTTCAATGTCTTTTAAACTATAATTACATTCAGAAAACATACATCAAAAGGCGATTATGCAAGATTTCTAATCAGGCACTGAATAGATTACCTGCCTCCTAACTGCCAAAATCTGCATCAAACCAGCATATTAGATCGTTCCCTGATGCTTTGCGAAGGCTCTTGCCATTTTTGTGTTAAATATGCATCAGACGATCCGCGAACGGTTCGTAGGCGAGTCGTCTGAAGCTGAGACAACCGCTTAGTCAGAGTCCATCGGTGTTAGCTTTATCACCCAGCGATTCCCACACAAATTTCACTAGCCTCTCACAAACAACAAACAAACAAACCAAAGCAAAAGACTTAACCAAACCCCTCTGATCTCAGCCTCACAGAAAACAACCCTCTTTTTTCCTTGAAGTGATGTTTTAATGAGTCCAATTTGAAGTTCAAGAAAACCGTTTGAGTTTTATTGCCTTACAGCGTGTGTAAGTAAAAGGCAATACAACTGCTATGTCTAGATTATAGTCCCGCCATTGTGCTCTCGCACACGTACGTTATTATAAGCGTGAGACTGCACTTCATATGCCGTAATTGAAAATGGAAATGAATTCTAAAGGAAATAAGCTACATGAGTTTGCATATTCATGTAATTGGGGGTGTAAGGTCGGGGAGGGCAAAGAACATCATGGCTTTTTCCACGGCCGTTTTGATTAACTTCGGTTGAAGGAATATCAAATATCTCACAACACAAGCACTTTACAAAGTGAGTCACATCCACAGGCAAAACGTTTAGCCTTGCGGGAAATTCTTCATCTGTAATGTTAATGAAAATCATGATCTGCATACATTCGGCCATAAAGAGGGATGGAATAGGATAGGATAGGCTAAATTAAATCTGCAGCTATCAGATGGAGCAGACAGAGACAGATAGAGAAAGACCGCTGTTGAAGTCAAAAAGGCCGTTCACACCAACAGCGATTACATCGTTCGAGGTTGCTGTACTGTATCGCAATGTGAACTACATTGTCTACGCTCTCATTGGTCGCTGAACTCCGCTCAACCGCTCATTTCACCTCAAACCTAAAAATGAAAGACTTTTGGTTGCTGCTTCAATGTGAACGCCTGTGGGCCTATCAAAACCGTCTATTGCATTAGAACAAAATGGGCTTCAAAGAGCCTTGACCTGACATTAGACATGCTATTTGACTCCATGCATGCAAAATTCTGTTGATGCTGCCATTTTGGTGAAGTTCTGAACTCAACCAAAGTAAAATGTGAATCAATGAATCAAAAAGCATTTTGTAATCTACAGCACTCACCAGCAGAGCAAGAATTCAAGTTCATGCAACAACACTTGCAACAACATGATGTGATTTCAGCTGTAACTTGTGCATAATCTGTTCATAAAGTGTTCCTGTGGCTCAGTGGTAGAGCATTGCGTTAGCAGCGCAGAAGGTCATGGGTTCAATTCCCAGGGAACACACATACTGATAAATGTAAATGTATAGCCTGATTGCACTGTAAGTCGCTTTGGATAAAAGCGTCTGGTAAATGTATAATCTTTTATTCATCTCTCATGTGACGATGGGTGGACACTGAAAACCTGCTTTCTTATAGTTATCAAAGATAAATGGCAGCCAATAGAAAAGGCCACTGGCTTGGTGAAAGCCTCATGTCTGTCTTTGGAAGCAACAGGATCATTAGCCAAATCGTCAAAAAATGGGTTGCCTACCATGAACCACCTGACCTTGACGTCCACCGACATTATTGTATCTACAGAGTCTTACGGTGAAACCAAAGTGTACACACACACACACACACAGAGTACAAAAAACAATTTAGATGCAGACGACACACTTAAAATGTATGAATGTCATTGAATTATTTTGTAAAAAAAAAAAAAAATCCAAAACCACTCAAATAAAGATGTAAACAACACACACACACATTTATTTGTGTGGTCTTTGATTGATTTTTTTTACAATATAATTCAATGACATTCATACATTTTAAGTGTGTCTTCAGCATCCAGATCATTTTTGTATGGCTAACACTTCACTGGGGTAACTCTGAAATCTCTTTTTCTTTTTCTTTTTCTTTTTCATCCTTGCAACTATACAAAACGTCATTGTGAACTGAATTTTGCCATTCTGTATTTTTCTTTTATTGACAAGTGCTGAAAAAAAGAAAACAGCAGAAAATGTGTTTTTTTGAGTTATGTAAGATGAACCTTGAATTCAATGTCTATTTTTTTTTCACTCTCTTCCGTGGATCTTCCTTTTATCTATTCACAAATTTTCTCAACAACATGGTTATGTTTTATGAGATTTAACAGTAATCAAAAACAGAGAAGAGATCTATCTATCTCTCCATCCATCCATCAATTTATCTATCTATCCATCCATCCATTTACCTATCTGTCCATCCATGCTTTCATCAATCTATCCATCCGTCTATAAATCTATCTATCCATCCGTCTATAAATCTATCTATCATCCGTTTATAAATCTATCTATCTATCTATCTATCTATCTATCTAGATGTGGTGTGTCATAAGCTTCTATCTATCTATCTCTCCATCCATCCATCAATTTATTTATCTATCTATCCATCCATCCATTTATCTATCTGTCCATCCATCCTTTCATCAATCTATCCATCCGTCTATAAATCTATCTATCTATCTATCTATCTATCTATCTATCTATCTATCTATCTATCTATCTAGATGTGGTGTGTCATAAGCTTCTATCTATCTATTTATCCATCCATCCATCAATTTATTTATCTATCTATCTGTCCATCCATTTATCTATCTGTCCATCCATCCTTTCATCAATCTATCCATCCGTCTATAAATCTATCTATCTATCTATCTATCTATCTATCTATCTATCTATCTATCTATCTATCTATCTATCTATCTATCTATCGTGTGTGTGTGTGTGTGTGTGTGTGTGTATTTGTGTGTTTCTGACTTGCTCTCATTACCTCAGTCTGTTGCTCATGAGAGACAGGGCCTGTCATCAGACACACTCAGGGTCAAAGGTCATAACCTCTGTTGACTCTGAGGCTTGGATGTGACAGTGCCCTTTAAGAGACCACTAATCTGTGTCAGCTTTTCACACAACAGCCTCAGTGTGTGTGTGTGTGTGTGTGTGTGTGTGTGTGTGAGTGTGTGTGTGTGAGAGAGAGAGAGAGAGAGAGAGAGAGAGCGAGAGAGACAAACAGCCTTAGAGTGCATTTATGCTCATCTTTGTGCAAAATTGCAAGCTAGTATATATGTGTGTGTGTGTGTGTGTGTGTGTGTGTGTGTGTGTGTGTGTGTGTGTGTGACCACTCTTGTGTATTTTCCTTCTTACCACAGTGTGACAGTGATGTATGGAGCTGACCAGACCAAAGTGAGTTTCACCGTCACAGGCAGAGAGAATGGATTACTGCGAGCATGTGTGATCAGATGTGAGGAACCGTCATTACCTCTACCTGATTTAAAATCCCTTTTCTCAGAATCTAAGCTCCGGTCTAGAGCCGTCATCGCTGTGCAGATGCATGTCATTTAATGCACTTCATTTGTTTCCAAACATGCCCTGATGAAAACACGCAAACCACAATCTCGAAGTCTAAATCATCCATTTCATCTGTCAGAGAGTAAAAGCATTAGGCTGCAGCGTGCTTCATATGAATTGACAAGAGCAAACAAGTAAACATCCATTCCTTCAAAACCACACACGCACTCAAGCAAAGATCTTGTTTTGCTATAAACGACATGTGAAATTATATTTGGAAAGTAAACAGCTTTTCTCTGAATTTCCATCTGGTTTGCAGTAAAATATTTGAGGGGCCTTAAAAATTGTTTTCAGAGAAAATACCTAGAATTACGTTCCTGACATAAACTAAAGAAAATGTACTTAGTTTAAGCATAACCAGAAAAAAAATGCCAATGAAGTGATAAAAATAAATACACTAGTGACAAAATTGATGTAAATTAAGCCACACTAAAATAAACGTCAGGTTACTGACATCTCAGAGTGTGAAGTGTCTATGTGTGCATGTGTGTTTGTACCGTACATGTTGTGACTCACAGGACCTGATTGAAAACCTGACAGCCCTCAGCAGGCTGTTGCCACGACAACGCCACAGCGCTCAACTCACTGGCCTCTAACAGCATCTCCTAACAGTAAGCACTAACAGTTTCACACTTGAAAAAGTCTTCTTGATGACTGAATCCTCGGACACGGTCACTGAAATGCCTCTATTCTATATTTTCCATTTCTTTTTGAGATTAGGATGGACAGAGAGCGAGATATTAGTATTCTAAAGGCCTCCATTGGCAGAGTTGAGCGTTGGCAGGGTGCGACACAGAGCCTGGCAGCATGTCGCTTCATAGAGCGCTCTAACGTGAACTCTCTCCCTCCAAATCACTCCCCCTCTCTCGGTACTTGAACTCATATATACATGTATACATATATATATATACACATATTTCAAAAGCATCAAACACACTCTTGTGATAAAAGATAAAATACTATAAAGGTATATTCCAGGTTACACACAATCTAAGGTCAATCACCAGCATTTTGTGGCATAATGTTGATTACTATAAAAATTAATTTCCACTTGTTCCCCCTTGTCTTTTAAAAAAAAGATAAATAAATAAATAAAATCTGAGATGTAATTTAGTAATTATTATTATTATTGTTGTTGTTGTTGTTATTTTCTTTCCATTGTTTGTTTGCTGGATTTGTTTGTTGCTAAAAGTAAGCTAGATTTGATTGTTAATATTAACAGAACATTAATAGAAAATTAATCAAATTGATAAAAAATTGCTTACTAAGAAAAACGATTCTTAAAAAATTGCTTACTTAATATTACACAATTTTATAACTAACTAACACATAAAACAAGTGTAAAAAAATAATCAGCTTTACAGCTCGACTACACAAGTTTGTACAGAAGAATGAATGTAAGTGTTGATATAAAATAAGCTTCACATTTATTTCCACTTTCAAATCTTCCAAAAATCAAGCTCATTCATTTCTATTGTAAGTATACTGAATCGTAGCCTTATTTATTTATTTAGCTTTTTTAAAGGAAAACAAGGGACGAGTCCAAATTATGGTAATCAACATTACGTACTTAACCCAGATTATTCCTTTCAGCAACCAGTGCTATATAATAATATTAATTTCAATCTTTCCTTAAAACTGTTAAATTAAGCATCTAAAATATTTACACACAGAATGTATTTTATCTATCAGCAAAGCAACTTTCGCTGGTTCAAGGTATCATCTGTTCTCTCAGTAAAAACTCTGCCTTTACAGTATAAAGATCACACTATAATTTCCAGAAGAAAGAAAAAAAAAACTTCATTTTTTTCCTTATGCTTGACTAAAAAAAAAAAATGGTTTTCAGTTTATCCCTGAACATACAGAAACATTCCCTCCTCTTGAGCTTATAGGCTCATGCTGCAGCTAATAGACTGGATAGAGAATCATGTTGCTTTACAAAACAAAACTGTCTGGCTCCATTAATGTTTGTCAAATGAGGGTTAAAATACACACAAACAAAGATACATACACAGAAATCACAGATAAAAAAAATGATACGGCACGTAAGAGCTGTAGTTTAGTGGTTAGCGCATGTGCTACAATGCGTTGAGCCGTCATGCTCACCTAGGGTGACCAGATGGGACGGTCCTGTGTTTATGAACCATGACGTGCATCCCGACGGACTTACTGTCAGGATGCCATTTGTCATGATAATTAGTCATGACTTTAGCTTGATTGCTAGACATATAGGTCTTTAATAGACATTTAAGAATGCAATGGGTAGCCTTAAAGGAACAGTTTGCTTAAAAATAAATCATCAACATTTACTCACCCTCATGTTGTTAATAATGAAGCCCATTTCTGCCACATAATAAAAAAGGTAATTTTTCCAACTTTTTACTTTCTTATACTTTTTTCATTTTATTTTTATTTTTTTACTTTTTATTTTTTACAATATTGAGTTTATATCTCACAATTCAAATCTCAGAATTTTTCTCAGAATTATGAGCCATAAACTCAAAATCACAAAATAAAACTTAAAATTCTGACACTTTTCCTCTTAATTCTGGGTTTATATCTCACTTTTCTTCTAGTTTATATCTGCAATTCTGTTTATATCTCGTAATTCTGAGAAAAAAAAACTCAGAATTTTGAGATAAAAAGTTTAATTTTGTAAGCCTCCTTACGTTACTAACATGTTTGACTTAGGTCTTCCACTGAACTCAAAAGGAAACATTATAAACAAAGGGCCGGATCTGAACTCGGCTCACCTGTATTTAAGTATCACTGTACACATAATAAAAGCACCAATATACCGGCAATCTACAACATCTTTATCAAGGTCTTCTGGTTACCCTGTTCTCACCCAGCAATATGAATTTGACTCTTTCTTGTGTCATTTTCTGATAACATTCAATAAAGTGGCAAAATGGGCAAAAATAATTCTAAAAGAGAAGTAGCAATTAACCGAGAATGGTTTCATAAAGAGGACCACTCTCTTCCCAAGAATCAGCTCACCGATACGATCGATCTCTTTCATTTCTGCAGCCTACCTGACCAAAACGAGCTCCAGTGATTATAAGACACTTAGAGTGGCATTGTGAATTTTAAAAGAAGCATTCTGACGTCTGAGGTGGTAAAAACCTCGCTCCCGCTGTAATGAAACTCGCCTCGGCTATTAGCGTTGTCTTGCTAAGAGCTGGTCTCTCTTTAAGCGCCGCAGCTCATTAACTGCAAGGGAGGGTCGATTAATCCATAACAGTTAACAAAAGATGCTCACGCACAGCCTTCCCTTCCATTTCCTTTAATGTCTGTGTCTCTAACACTTAAAATTCCTGTCATCTATCTCACTCCTGCTCTAAAACACACATGCACTCAAAAGAACTCTACAATATTGTTTCTACACTATCGAAAGTCCTAGCGTACTTAATGTCCATTGCTTTTTTTAGGTTAAAATTGCCTATAGAACTGCTTGTGCTTCAAGAATCACCCCAAATCACTCTCAACACAATAACTGTCAATAGTAATAACCTGGATTCATGCCAATACTAACATGTTAATGTAAACGGTACAAACCCAACTGGTCTGCATGATACAAATTTTAGATTTATAAATATGTACTAATACAGATCTTATTACTTTCTTACCCATAGAAATATCTTAATAAATTAGAAAAATATGCTAAATATATTTTGTAAACTGTGCTTCTCAAGAAAAGAAAAGGAAAGAAAAGAAAAGAAAAGAAAAGAAAAGAAAAGAAAGTGAAAATAGATATTCAAATGATGAAAAAATGTATTAAAAATGTATTTGAAGGGCAAGAAAATACATTTCCAATCATACAATATATTTTTGGGTGAATATATTTAGATTGAAAATAAAGATAGATCAAACAGACAGACAGATAGATAGATATCACAATTATACCTTTATAATTTAATACATTAAATTATATATATTTATTTATTTTTATTTATCTATATAAATAAACATAATTAATGTTATTAAACCCTAATAATTTATACTGTGTGTGTGTGTGTGTGTGTGTGTGTGTGTGTAGACGACAGCAACCATGCACCTTTTACCTTTATCAGTGGCTATCATGACTGAGGGACAAAGTGATGGATGCACTTTGCTACAAGAATGTGTGCGCTTGTATAAAACAAAGAAAAACAGCAGCTCTAATACAGTATCTTCACTGCTGAGTGATCTTTGTTGTGTGTGCACTGCAAGAAACAAAGCAAGCACTGCATTTGTGTGTTTCAAAGGAAGGGCGGAAAACCACCTCACCCTCAATTAGAAACAAATTCAGGAACAATGCTCCAAAAGCAGGGCTGGAGGGAGGTGCAGAGCCAAAAGATTTCCTATTTTTGCAAATATCAGCACTGACAGGCCCCCGTTCCATGTGGAAAGCTCTGTTTCTGTTTGTGTGTGTGTTTGAGCCGCCACAGACGTTGAGGTGCGAGTCTGAACATAAGCTAAAGCGAGCTCACGTCTGTCCCGGCCTAACTAAATAAGCTCTCTCTCCCACCTCATTACCTGCACCGCCCGTGAGTGCTTCTATTGTGTATGAAGCGGAGGTGATGAAAGCAGGAGTCTATAAGCGACATGCTTCGCTCGCACAGCTTTATTCTGTCTGCCGTTTACCCCCGAGAGAAGCGCCACCGGCAGTCTGAGCAGCACACTTTTTACAGTCGTGTTTGGCGCTGGATTAGTTTATTTGTTTTGACTCTGCTGTTGCTATCTGATGTTGCTGTGCTGTCACGCACAGTTGATTCATCCGGGTGTGTGTTGTTTTACTGCAGACTGGGGTGTGTCGAGATGTTTGTCTGAGGACGGGTGACTTGCAGATGTCAGCTAAACAAACGTCAGTCTGGCGTTCTGTGGCGGTGATGAAAGAACAAGATGTTAAACATTCCTTCAGTTTCACACAAACCTGCTGGTTATTTACCAAATATCTCTAGATTGTTTTTTTATGCTAAGGTGTGCATGTTGAATGTTTCCCTGTACGTGTTTTGCAAAATGTTTGTTGTTCGTATTCATTATTGCTGGTTATTTCTCTCTACAATGAATGAACAAACAAACAAACAAACAAACAAACAAACAAACAGATACATATATTTCCAGAAACACTTTTATTTTCAGGTCTGTTTATTAACACTGTAAGAACAGAACAAATGTATTATATGTATAGTTTTATTAACTTTAATGAATTGATTTGGTTTATTGTTCATTTAAAATAAATAAATAAATAATAGATAAACAGATGCATATGATTAAAGGAAATATATGATTAAACATACTAGAGAAACTTCTCATTTGTGCATCTTTTTGCAAACCATACTCAACACTGATATTCTTTACCTTTTATTCATTACCAGTTAATGTCTCTGTAGTAAACAAACAAATAAATTAGCAGATGCAAGGATTTGTAAATACAGCATTTCTCTAGTATATTACCTGCAACATATCCATCATTAATATTCATTACTGTCAGTTACTTTCCAAATGTCTCTAGAATAAACAAATCAAATAAACAGATGCATACATTTACTGAAACAACTGCATATGTTTATTTAAATTAATGCCAGGTTGGCATTCTGATGCGTTCATTAAATTATAAGATGTAAACCATTACTCTAATATATTTCTTGTGATGCACTCATCAGCAATATTCATTAACACTGCTTAATTCTAGATTAAACAAATAACTAAACAAACAATCACATGCACATTATTTATATAAACAACTATATACAAGATGTAGTTGAGTTTTAATTTCAGGTTTGTTTAAACTCGCACTGATTAACGATGCAAAAACCGGCCAATTCAGATCTGTTTGGAAATAAATGGTAATTTATTGTTAGCTTTAATGAAGTATCTAATTAACAGAGCAGCTCAGTATGCAGGATTTTCTCTCTTTGATATTTGAAAGGATGTCGGAATATTTCAATGTGCCAAGCTTTGAAGGTGAGTACACACACACACACACACACACACACACACACACACACACACACCTGAGGCCGTGCTGACTTTGGTGACTTTGTCAAAGACTCGCAGCCTCTGGCCAAGTGAGGAAGAGGATTAAACCGTGTGCTCGTCTCTCAAGCGATCCAACAAACGAACGAACTAACAATTAAATAAGGAATAAACCTGTTAATGATAACAAACAGATGGGCAAGGTCAGATACCCGGCTTTCCCGCTTCCTCTTTGTTAGGAGTGCATTGAGCGCGCCAGCAGCGTCCGATAAGTTCCATATGCGCATGGCCTTTGATGGCACATCCCGCAGTCTGGAGCTGATAAGGGCCGCTTACATAGACTGGAAACATCTAAACATTCAAAAAGTCCCACCTTAAGCCAAACAACCCAGTTGCTGTCACACTAGATCAGAGAGTCATGGGTACAACAGCAATAGTGCTAGATCACAAGAGACTTGGTACCATTCATACTGAACACACACACATTCACATGCACAAAGAGAGACCTGAAAATGACCTAAATATAGTCTCAAAAAGAAATTTATTGCAAGAAATGATCTAAGATTTCTCATCAACTGGACTACAATACTCAATATTTCCTATGCAAGTTGCAATGATGATAAAGCTACAAAGTTTTTAAGAGCACAAATTAAAATAATAACAATAAAAACATGTTTTTTTTGTTTAATTTGAATATTTATATATTAAATATACAGGTGTATCTCAATAAATTAGAATGTCGTGGAAAAGTTCATTAATTTCAATAATTCAACTCAAATTGTGAAACTCGTGTATTAAATAAATTCAGTGCACACAGACTGAAGTAGTTTAAGTCTTTGGTTCTTTTAATTGTGATGATTTTGGCTCACATTTAACAAAAACCCACCAATTCACTATCTCAACAAATTAGAATACTTCATAAGACATGGCCTTCTGGAAAGTATGTTCATTTACTGTATATGTACTCAGTACTTGGTAGGGGCTCCTTCTGCTTTAATTACTGTCCCAATTCGGCGTGGCATGGAGGTGATCAGTTTGTAGCACTGCTGAGGTGGTATGGAAGTCCAGGTTTCTTTGACAGTGGCCTTCAGCTCATCTGCATTTTTGGTCTTTTGTTTCTCATTTTCCTCTTGACAATACCCCATAGAGTGTGGAAACTTAACACTGGACTTCAAGCAACTTGGGCTATGAGCTTCTCCACCCTTCCTCCAGACTCTAGGACCTTGGTTTCCAAATGAAATACAAAACTTGCTCTCATCTGAAAAGAGGACTTTGGACCACTGGGCAACAGTGCAGTTCTTCTTCTCCTTAGCCCAGGTAAGACGCCTCTGACGTTGTCAGTGGTTCAGGAGTGGCTTAACAAGAGGAATACGACAACTGTAGCCAAATTCCTTGACACGTCTGTGTGTGGTGGCTCTTGATGCCTTGGCCCCAGCCTCAGTCCATTCCTTATGAAGTTCACCCAAATTCTTGAATCGATTTTGCTTGACAATCCTCATAAGGCTGCGGTTCTCTCGGTTGGTTGTGCATCTTTTTCTTCCACACTTTTTCCTTCCACTCAACTTTCTGTTAACATGCTTGGATACAGCACTCTGTGAACAGCCAGCTTCTTTGGCAATGAATGTTTATGGCTTACCCTCCTTGTGAAGGGTGTCAATGATTGTCTTCTGGACAACTGTCAGATCAGCAGTCTTCCCCATGATTGTGTAGCCTAGTGAACCAAACTGAGAGACCATTTTGAAGGCTCAGGAAACCTTTGCAGGTGTTTTGAGTTGATTAGCTGATTGGCATGTCACCATATTCTAATTTGTTGAGATAGTGAATTGGTGGGTTTTTGTTAAATGTGAGCCAAAATCATCACAATTAAAAGAACCAAAGACTTAAACTACTTCAGTCTGTGTGCATTGACTTTATTTAATACACGAGTTTCACAATTTGAGTTGAATTACTGAAATAAACGAACTTTTCCACGACATTCTAATTTATTGAGATGCACTTGTATATTATACATTTTAAAATTATTATTATTATTATTATTATTTACTAATAATAATTTAAGATTAAGTGTTTTTTTTTTTTTTTTGCTTTTAACTTAATTTTTAGATTGATAAAATATATAAATATACATATATCGTTTGTATAATAATTATAACAACAACAATAACAGCTTAGGATAAAGGGTCATGTGCACCTTCAGGCAGATGACTATTTTCATATTTATAACCTGAGCAAAAAGGTGAGTTAAATATTTTTGACACTAATTCACTTCCTAATTTAAAATTGTCAAACATTTAATTTAATTTAATTTAATTTAATTTAATTTAATTTAATTTAATTTAATTTAATTTAATTTAATTTAATTTAATTTAATTTAATTTAATTTAATTTAATTTAATTTAATTTAATTTAATTTAATTTAATTTAATTTAATTTAATTCCATGATTCACCTGTGAAGTTACTCAAGGTTTATGGCTTGAAGTAATAATTAAGCTTTTATGACCACTTTTCCCTCTCTGACCCTTACAACTAAACAGGCTGTTTTTGGTGCTGTGCTGCTCTTCATTAAGCAAATGAAAAATTGCATTTTGCAACACTTACGTATCAACTGCATGTTCATATTCATGTCCAGAATCATTTGCGCTGCCCATTCAATTGTTCTCACAAAACAACACAAACCCTGTTAGATCAGACTGATGTGATCAACAAACTTTTAAACAATAAACTTCAACCACTGTTTCCTAATGTTGGGATTCAGGTTGGAGCTTCACACAACCAGGAACAACTGATACCACGGGAGAACCTTTATGAAGACCTTTACAAAATATCTCTAGTTCAACCTGGAAACCCTAATCCAAAAGATAATTCAGGAACCCATAAAATGAAAGACTAAATGTGCTACAAAAAGCTCCATCTTAAGAGTGCCACTCACACATACTCATACACCTCCTCTTGTAACGTCGCAGTAGATTATGCCAGTTCTCTCTCAGAAGGGCAATTTCTTCCTGAGAGGCATGTAAGACCCTCTGTCGCCTTGATCCAGTGTAGGTCGACTGGGGTCCTGTGACTTCTCATCCCTGAGATGGGTTGCTTTTGTGTAGGCTGAGATTTGCCTGTCTAAACGCGGGAGTCTAAGGAGCTTTCCGGAAGATTAAGGCAGAGGGGCGTCTGAGGGCCCGATCCCCAGAGCGCGGGGGCCGCGAACAAGGTCAGCGGGGTGAAATGAGGTCTGCCCGTCCAGACGAACGGGGTCTGACGGTACACAAAATGACATACCATTAGCATCGCCGCTCTACCAGAGAGAGAGCTAAGACCCCTATTGTTACTTCCCATCAAAAAAACAGCAACCGTTTGGGCAAAAGACGAGAGCTGAGAGGAGAAAAGAAGAGAAAAAGTGATTAATCCTCTTTAAATGGCTGTTGAGAGAGGAGAGATGCTGGATTGTGCATCTTTTATGGCCTTTTCAGATTTGTAAACCATCCGCAGAGTTAAAAAAATGTGCACATGATGAATAAATGCATTTCCAAAAAAAAAAAAAAAAACACAACCACAATATTCCCGGTTTCCACCGGCCGAGGGATTATTAAACCGTTCTATGGCATTGAATAGAAGCAGAAGGTGTTTTTCGAGTCGACAGCCTGGAGCAGAGGTCTGTGTGTACATAAAGCTTTGAGACGTACAAAGTTCAGCGGCACAACGCACCCAGAGGAGAGCAGTCAACTATGAGACCTGCTGTTCACACGCTGCTCCATATCCGTGAACCACCTTTTCACCTTCAACAGGAACGTATAACGCGCCAAGACCAAACACATATTCAATCTGCAATGACTTATCACCTCTGCAGCTCGCCGCATTCATAAACTGAGATAAGCCCTCAGATAACCGGAATTTAAGCAGGGCGGTCTGAAGAAATAGACCTCAGAAATGTCATATTGCCACAAAGGGAAAATAAATGGTCTGATTTTTTTTTTTACTGACCAACAAAGTCCAGTCCACTTTGAAGCATAAAGAACCACCAACTTCAACAGCTAAAGACCATCTGACCAACATAGCGATCAGCCACAGTTTGCTCATTTTTTTAACGTTCCTAAATCCTGAAATTTACCAGCAATTATTAGTGAAAACTGTTTCAAAGTAAATACTACACTGACTTTTTTTTTTTTTTTTTTTTTTTGTCAGTATATACCATTTTAAGCTGTTAACTTGGAAAAATTGTCATTGAACTTGATATCAAGTAATGCACTTTAATAAATTATGTTTATTTTGCACTTATTTAGCGGTACAATAATTTTAGAACCTGTTTTAAAATAAAATAAAATAAAATAAAATAAAGATGAATTTTATTCTAGAGGTACTTGGTGCTTCACTTATAAAAATAAAACTTAAAAAAAAAAATGAAATAAAGATGCATTCTAGATTTACTTGGTGCTCCACCACTTTCAATAAAGTTATATTTATACTGACAAAAATATGCAAACTAACTACATATAAAATTTGTGATTTTTGCTGATGATACTAATATTTTTTGTGCTGGGGATTTTTTGGAGGTGGTCACAGCAGAAATGAGTAAGATAAAAATGTGGTTTGACCTGAATAAATTATTGATAAATTTGGATAAAACTAAATATATGCAGTTTGGAAACCGTAAAACTGATACACAAGTAAAAATAATGATTAATAATGTTGAAATAGAAAGAGTATATGAAAATAAATTACTGGGGGTGATTCTTGATTACAAAATCTGCTGGAAACCCCACATTAAACATGTGAGAGCAAAAGTGGCACGGAGTATTGGAGTAATGGGGAAAGCAAGGCATGTATTGAATGAGAAAGCACTTTATATTTTGTATAGTTAATTTGTATTGCCTTATTCAAATTACTGTGTTGAAGTATGGGGCAACACCTACAAAACCACCCCACAAACATTAAGTACAATACAAAAAAGAGCAATTAGGATAGTAAATAAAGTAGGATATTATGAGCATACCAACTTATTGTTTTTAAAATCACATACTTTAAAGTTTAATGATCTGGTAGAATTTAAGACTACACAAATAGTTTATAAAGCAAAAAATAAACAGCTGCCTGGAAATATATAACAGTTATTCACAGATAGACAGGGGTGTTATAATTTGAGGGGGACTTTAAATATGAAACAACAAAATGCACAGACAATAGTCAAAAATATGTGTATTTCGATTTGTGGGGTGATATTGTGGAATAGATTAAATGAATATATCAAAGAAAGTGTAAATATGTTGCAATTTAAAAGAAGGTATAAAAGATTTATTTTTGATAAATACAGAAGTGGGGGGTGTAAAATAACTTTAGGAACTTAGCTATGATTTAATCTTTATTTTGAATTTTTGGCTTTACGAAATTGCATCGTAAAGATAGATATTGATTTGATTAATTTCTATTAATCAAAACGTATAGTTTATACCTTTTAACGGCTCGTCCAGCGAGACATTAAAGTCAGTATATGTTAACAATTTTGTTTATCTTGCTTGTGGCCAACAATAAAACAAACAAAATAGTAATTTATCAAATTTGAGCAGGGTAGCAAGGGTCGACAGCGCAAGGCAGTAACTGAATCAAATATAAAACACAGACAATGCTCTATACAATGAGATAAGTTTATTGAGCTACTTCTAAGATTACATGAGACTAAATCATCTAAATACACATACGACCACACACACACACACACACACAAATGACGGAGTTATGCAGAATTATGAGTTATGAAGGAAGTCTCAACTTCGGTGGTTATCAGAAAGTCAACAAAGCAGAGCTTAGTTCTATCTTTCCATTAACAACAACTTTGCGCCGTTTTCAGCCAATAGATAAGAGATTTGTTTTACTTGTTAGATTTGCTGGAGAGTCTAGTCTCTTTGAGGGAATCCCCGGGTTCAGCTGATTGGCTGGCGAACCGTTGTTGGTCTGACGTCTCTTGGGGGAATTCCGCCTGTGATTGGCGGGTTGCCTTTCTGGATGAGACGCGCTAGAAGTTCTTCTTTTCCTTTCTTGGTTGCAGAAGTTTTCTTGAAGAGCTTGAAGTTTGGAATGAGGTGGTTTGATGCGGCGTATGAGCGCACAAGTTGAAGCAGTTTTCAAACCATGGCAAAGAGCGTTTGAGTTTAGTTGAACATTAGAATTTAAGCAGGCCGCTTTAGGCCCGCCCCGGAGCTGGGGTACCAATCCGCTTGTTGCAAGGTGGAGCTCAGCTTCCTAGGCTCCATTTCTCTGCATAAATTAACAAGCTGCCCGTGTAATCACGTGACAGAAAATCCTTGCAGGGTTTTGTTAATAATCTTGATAAACGTTATAACGTTACGGGATTTACCTAATTTCTACATTTCATCCACACAGAGTTGTTGCAAATAAAATATACTTTCGTTTAACACCAAACATGACACACACACATATTCATACCCTCATAATACATAGGTTAGAATGATACTAACCCTGTAATGGATAGATTAATATCGCGTATGTTTTACTAGCATATCAAGCATATCTAAGGCGTAACACACATAATTTGGGAATACATTTTCATTACTTAAAAGTCTTGAATATTGTCTTTTGGAGTTTTGGCGCACTTTTGGGTGTTTTCTTTGTCTGTCTGGAAAAGGCATGCACTCGAGGAGGGGTTGCACGTACTCCTGAGGTCAGAAGGTGTCCGGGAGAGGAGTTCTGGCATATGTTTAAGTCAGGCCTACGACTGTAAATCCATCGCGCGTTTGTTGATAAGTTTGTCAATTTATACGTTGGCTGCTCAAAGTTCATTTACCATCTGGATCTGGTATCTTTCCCGCCAGAAGTTTCCTTTGTTCTGCATTGATGAAGTTGACTCTCTAGCTCGTTCTGATCTCAAAGTCCAGACATTTAGGCAACAACTAAGGTAATTAGTTATGTTTATGACTTCCAGAGTTGAAACCAGAGATCGACTCATTTCTCTGGAATGAGTCTGCCCGCGGTATGTGTGTGTCCGTTCAAGGATCTCCTACAGGGGTGAGAGTGAGAATTTCAACATTGTTGTTAATGCTGCTTGATTTTGTTCCTGTTTGTCTTCCTTATCTTAATAGATAAGGAAAGTAGGGCGTAAATTGGAGTAGTATTTTTGTATTATTCAAAATGTTATGTCTGATTTATCATGGCTGATTGTGATTTGGTATTGGTAATTACTGAGGGTAGGATCTGATAAGCCTAGGGCTTCTACCTACCATTTTTTTCGAACGGGTTGAATATATGTTAAAATTTATGTAATCGTTGATTTGGTTTTTAGTTTATTGTTATTCATTTGTATATTTATTATGTGTTGTCCTTTTGTATTTTTTAATAGTTTGAAATAAATAAATAAATATAAACAAATTCATACAGAATTTTGAAAAAGAGTAAAAGGTAATCACCCATTACAAAGTGGTGATAAGTTAAAATATATTTTGTTCATCTTACTTTCCTTCTCAACTTTCTAAATATTTTCGGGACTTGTGTCTGATGGACGTTTGGCAAATTCCCTGCCGCCCTGAGGAACCTCAGAAGAGTCAGTTTATCTGCCAGCAGACAATCACGCTTCTGGAGAATCTCTGAATTCTTTCTGCTGCTGCCACAGACTCCTCACAGAACCCAAACCATAATGCCATCTGAAATTACATCTCCACCGCCTTTCTCTCTTCTGTCAGCCTTTGGCAAATCAAAGGATGGTAAGAAAGACAAGACAGAGAGGAGAAGAAAAAGAAATATTACGGTTATTGCCCTGCGACAGTGCACCATAAATTTCATTTGTACCCCTGAGGCGATGTTGTCGGGTTTCTGCAAGTTTTCTGCAATCTTCAAGAACATCTGAATGTTCAGGAACATGTTGCACATATGTGTAACAGCTCAGAATAACTTGATACTCTTTTCTCAAAATAAGTAAGGAAACTTTTCGAGACTTGAACCAGGTCTAATATTCTGCCCTCGGCCTCATCAGAACATTCATTTGGAAACCATTCATAGTTCTTCATTCCCATCCACAGATTTGCTTTCCCAGATCAGATAGGACACCCAGTCGTGAAATTGAATGACACAGCCGTGTGCTATCGCTAACCTCACATCAGATTTCTGAAAGGCATATTTATACCTAAACCCATTAAAGTTAAACCCAAAACAATAATGCTGTACCAAACCATAGTGCTCTAACTTGCTGTTTACTATTTACATTTACAGGTAGCTACACTAATTCTTTATAGGTTATTATATTAAATCTTTATGGGTATCAACTTAAAGGTGAAGTGTGCAATTTCTGCAATTTCCCCTTACACTTAATACAACCTAATGATTATTCTTGTTCTTACAATATCTTACTATTTTTATTTGGGGCTTGCCAGTACAGAACTAGCATGTGTGGCAAAAACTCTGCAACTTCGGTGTCTCGATTGAAACTCAAACACTGTAAAAGCATTGCCAGTGTTTACCCTTGATTTACACCATTGTCTGTCTCGAAGTAAATTTTAGCTGGCACTTCTGTAAACGAATCTGACCCTCTTTGGACAGTCATTTTAATAGGAATCCACATGATTGGGAAATCTGAGTGAGGGTGAAGGATTTCCCCATGCAGATTTCTCAATGGGTTCAAGTTAGTCACATGAATTCATAGCACTGATGACTGGAAAGCTGTTGATTTGAAAGTGACTTCATTATGAGTTAAGCTTCATACATTGCTATCTTATTGAAAGTACAGATGTGGCCATTAAGAATGTGCATTTTTTTCCCCATAGCATGCCGCAATTCATCCCGTGGAATGCCACTGAAACCCGTGTGCATGTTTTTTAGAATTTAATCGTTTTGCAGGAATACACAACATGACTTGCTCAGTTGGGGACACTTAATTTCTAGCGATTATCGTCGATTTTATTGCACAGATACTATTTAAACTAAACTGAGCTAGACAGTGACATCTCTGAATTCAATAATGAAATGCCTTTAACTGAAAATTGAGTGTTTAATCTTATCATTATACATTACTGACACTCTATCCTCCAATTTGATACTGTTAAGTGTTTTGACACAATCTGTATTGTTAAAAGCGCTATATAAATATAGGTGACTTGACTTGACTTCATACACTAGTTAACTTAAATAGTTACTGTAAATAGTTACAGAAAAACTGGGCATTATACAGTAAAAAATTGAGATTCATACACGTCTTTCCAAAAACAAAAAACTCACAGAAATGTGAGCCTCGTTGCTAGGAGAGTCATAACACCTGAAAACAATGGGTGTTCTAAAGTTGGCTCAAATTAACAAATTAGTTTGATATCCTCAGACTGGATGGATTGAAATCAGTCAACTCTCTCAGACTGTCCAAAATCTGCAGACTGGCTTTGACTTTTGGCAGCTAAGAGGAAATACCAAAAAAGATGTAACTATTTCAGCAACGAAAACATGCCGAAAAGTTTATTTGCACTTCTAATTAAGCCAGAAACCCAGTTTTGAACATTTATTGTCTGCCACCATGAAAAAAAAAATATGCCCAAAAAAAAAAAAAAAAAAAAATCATATTCTAGATGTTTTGAGTAATTTTATTTTATCTGTAGTGATATGTCTGCTATAGACATATGCATTTAAGTTACGGTACCATAGACATAATTTTCACTGAACTGCTGCCAAAGCATCCTTCTTTTGGCTTATTTTTTATGGATTTTTGGTATTTTAAGTGCAAAATGTACAGTAGCATTTCAGCATGAATTCTGTCATTAAAATAGTCAAACCTATCAAATATTTCTCTCAGTCTTCCTCGCTGGAAAGGCAACTATAGTTACCAAAATTAGTTTTCCATTACAAGTGGCCAAAACCTTCTTACAAACTGTAACTATAGAGGAGTTGTGTAAACCTGTTTGGAAAAGTGACTATTTTAGCACCCTTAGAATGAATTTTTACAGAATTGTCAGATGAATATATCCTAGTAGAGTAAAAATGCTACAACACTTTGGCACAGTGTGATTATATACATGCAATTTTGCTGTCTGCTGTAGCAACACAAGCGTCTCCAGAACGAAAAAGATCAAGAGAGAGATACAGACAGGAATAAGGAGAAAGAAAAACTAGAAGCCTGTGCTAATTCAGCATTCATGAATACTAACTGTCACGTAAACAAAAACACAATTAGGGATTGTCAGGACACTACTCATTTCCCTTTCTCCTGATTTTTATAGTCACGACTGTCCACTCGCCTCTTTCATTTTCCTACAGCTATTTGATATTTCGTGCAGGCATTTGAAGTAGGCAGCCGTGGCAGGGGATCCTCGCAGTCTCTCTCATTGCCGCTCTGTGATCAATAATTTGTCACTGAAATGCTGTCGGTTGTGTGGACGTCGCCAGACCGGGGCCGAAAAGGGCCCCTGATGTGCGACTGCTGAGAGAGTCCCAGCAACCACCCAGTAGCGGTTACAGATCTGAGGACCCCTGGTGTGACAATATTGAGTTATGTTCTCGCCCACCTGTTCTAGTGACTGTCGCTTGATATGTGCATTTTGCTTCTTTAACTCGCTTTGAACATAAAACGACTAGCCAAAGCTGACAAGTGACGGTAAAAAAAGTAAAAAGCTAGAGCGTTTTTTTGGATTAACTAGTCCTTTAGCATTCTTACATATTCTACACTCTTAAAAATACTGTTCTAAATGGGGGTTTTCAAAGTGATGCCATAGAAGAACCATGTTTTGGTTGTTCAAAGAACCTTGTGAACAGAGCCAGGGAACAGTTCTTGAACAGTGTCTTAACTACACATGACGCAATGTTGCGACATGCGATAAAAGGTATCTTTTCCATGTAAATCAGAGTTTTTGTCCTAACTAGACACACAACATTTCTTTTCTAGAAACGGTTTTTATTTCCACGACGCCGCGGCTGGAAAAACAACATACAAACTAAGACAGTGATAATCTCAGGTACTGGTTATGTGCTTTGTTCAAAGTTAAACGTGTCTTATGTGAGTTTTAATATCACATTGCGTGACATTTATAGCCAAGGTCATGCAAAATAATATTTAATCTCACACTAGACATGTTTAACTTTGAATAAAGCACATAATCAGTACCTGAGATTTTCACTGTTATGGTTTGTATGTTGTTGCTCCAGCCATGACTGTTTCTAAAATAGAAATTTTACTTGTCGTCGCAGCTGGTTAGGACACATACTCTGATTAACATGGAAAATATACCTTTTATCGCTTGTCGCAGTGTTGCGTGTAGTTAGGACACGGTGTAAAGAACCTTTGTGCAATGGAAAGATTCCATGGATGTTAAAGGTTCTTCATAATACCCGTGGATGTCTATAAAGAACCTTTATTTTTAATAGTGTAGGAGAGAAAGAGTGATTCAAACTTCATGAGTCAAACTTCCCAATTCTATTAGCATTTTTGCAACTAAAATGAAATTAGAGACATTATCATAATATTGCTGTCTTTGCGTTCTGCAAATGCACAAGTTGTACAGTGTTCTGAAAACCTAATGATAAAAATCTTCACATCATTGAAGACATTGAATAATTTGTCATTACTGACAAATAACACTGAAAATATCATGAATATTTATCTGCATTCATAAATCCCTCCACTTTTGGGGTCTGGATCCCCAGCATGGGCTTCTAACATGCTGACAGTTAACTAGCTAGACTTCCTTGGTCAACCAGCTTCAGACCAAAAAACTGAGTTGTTTATTACTGAGAATCTTCTATTGTAACTCTATTTATTATACACTTCCTTTTATTCAAATGTAGCTCACAATTATGAGAACGTGGTATTTAACACACGGCGCATCCTCTCACAACATATTTTAAAATGCGAATGTAATTGAAAAGCTATGGCTAAAGAGAACAATTTCACTAAATAATGCCTTATATTTTGGTCCTTTCCTCAAAAAATAAATAAATAAAAAATAAAAAATACTTTATGGCATCAGAAGACCTGAAATATAGCGCTCATGTTATATGGAGTGCTTTTAGGCTTCTTTTTAGTCTTTTTTTTAAAGCTTAATGAATATGATTTGATTGTATGGAAAAGAAGGCAACAGCCTATGAATTATAAAAGCAGGTAGATACTACTTACTTATACGCATATAGGCCTAAATACCTAAAAATTGTGTTTACAAAATTTTCTTATACAGAAGATGTATAAGATATATATACTGGGTAAATTCCTACTGAAAACAATTCAAACAAAATACCTGAAGAAGTGTCATATAATCCACTCTCCATCTTGAATAACCTCAGTGATGGAGAACAGGAGTGCTTATGACTACTAATGCGAGCCGTGGGGCGAATCCAGGGCTGCAGGTCTGGAGATGGAGATGAGCTCCCCAGGGCAAAAAAACACATGAGTTCAACATGCAGTTCACACTCATCATGATGACATGTTGGACAGAGCTGCTGACAGGAAGTTAAGTAAACTGTATGTGACATATACTGCTAATTTAAAACAAATTGCAGAAAAATAAACTTTTATAAATGTATTATTAATAATTTATTAATATAATTTACTCACTTAAGATATGTACTTTACTGTATATTATATAAATATCTAAAATTGTTATATTCACTAAATATGATGTACAGTGACAATAAAATAGTATGTACACACTTAAGTCACACATAAAAAAGTCTAAATAACACTGCATTAGATTAAAACATATTTTTAAACATAATTTTGAACAATTCATATATTTTACATCAAACTTATTTTCTAAAAGCTTTCGCTTGAAAAGTCCTTCTACCATCTTCTTTAACATAAACGCCATTTGTGTTATATTGTGCTGTATAACACAAAGGCAAGCCATTTTAAATGAGGCATTAGCGTCCGAATACATTTGGACATATATTTATGGCATTTTGCTCTAAAATAACACAAAATGCCATGCTGGGAGTTCAAATGGACAGTTCGAAATAACTGATTCATGGAAATGAATCAAACTTCCCAACTCTATCAGCACTTTTGCAACTGAGATTAAATCAGACACGCCATTATAATATCGCTGTCTTAGCGTTCTCAAAATCCCGAGTCATGACACAAAATCAGCCTACTGGCACGAGCCGAAAAAACCTAATGATTGAATATCATCACAGTATTCATGATGTTGCTCCATTTTACATCGCCAACACAAAATAACACTGGATATATTGCAAATATTTAATATATTACCCATCCCTAGCAGCCAGTAATGGATCTGAAGTGCCAAACCAAGCAGTGGTGAGAATTTATCGACCAACAGAAAGAAACCGAAGAGTCCTACAAGCATCTGCTAAACTTTCTGCCTCTATTTGTGTGCCATCGAGTTTAATTCACCAGTGAATCGGAGCAGAAAAAGCAGCAAATTCAGAAAAGCAGCCCACAGTGAAGAAGGGAAGCAAGAGATGAGAGGAAGTGGATGATGAGGATGATGTAGCTCTTCATTAAGAGCGAGACACACTTTTCTTCACCTATTCAGTCTTTTCAGCACACTCCCATGCCAGAAGTCTCTCTAACCCGTCTGTCTCTTTCTCTCGGTGTCTCTTTTTCATTTGTCCTGTCACCATGGCCTTTTCTCAAGCCACATAATGGGCCCAGAGCTCAGAGAGGTCAGAGAGCTCTTTAATTGGGTTTCAAGGTGACTTCACACAGCGTGCGATGGTCATCATTAGGCTGTGTGTGTTTGTACACTCTTAATAGCGTATTAATGTCGGCTCTAACGGTGCTCGGACGCAGAAGGAACTGAAAGGAAGCTTCTGAATGCACCACACATGAGCAAACTTCCTGCCTTTTTCTGATTTCTTCATTCAGACGCTCACAGAATGAAGGCCACCTCTACTCTCTTTCACAATCCAAATACCTCTCTGCACTTTTCCTGCTCATACAAACCAACTGGCGTGCTGTGAAAAGTCCCGGTGCATTGTGGGAATGTTTTCGAAGGTGGCAGCAGTCACAATACCCAAACGGCCTCATCATGGCCAGCACTGCCACCCTTAATGATGTTCTCTACAGAAAAAAAAAAAATAGTGCTATGTTGACATGAAAATGCAACACCTAGCTCTGCTAAGAGATGTTCAGATATAGCATAATAACTAAAATATTAGAGGTTTATTATAGTTATAGTTTATATATAACTAATAATTAAGATGCTCTTGATAATACTTTAATACTACTATAATTTTTTGTATTTTTGTATTTTATTTATTTATTTATTTATTTATTTTTTTATTTTTTTTTTTTTTGACATTTCAACGCTATCATAGGTACTGAAGAAACTTGTCATAAAAAACATCAGTAAAACATCATAACAAAACATCAGTATTTCATAGACACGACATTAAAATAGCTAAGATTTTATAAAATATATATTTTTTTAATTTGTATAAAATATACAAACATATTAAAACATTTAAAATGCAATAATACAAATTACCCATCTAATATCCCATTTTAAAATAGCTAAAATTTAATCAAATAAAATATAAAAAATACAAAACTGTTTATTAAAAAATTAAACATACAAATTACCAATCTGATATATCATATTTCTAGTAATAATTATATTGCTGTTGCAACAAAATTATATTAAATAGACCAACAAATAAAAATAGACAAATTTAAAATAAAATAGAAAATTTTAAAATAAAACAAAATAAAGATCTAGTATCAAGGTACCTAATCTAACATCTAATACCAATCTAATATCTCATTTTCTAGTAAGAATTATTTTGTTGTCGCGACAAATTATCAAAGAGGTCATATGACACGATTTCAAGTTTTCCTTTGTCTTTGTAGTGTTACAAGCTGTTCGTGCAAATATAAAATCCATAAAGTCACAAAGATTAAAGTCTCAAACCCAAAGAGATATTCTTTATAAAATTTATGACTCATTCACGCTTTCCCAAAATGCCTCATTCAAACACGCCCCCCACAAATTTACATCACTGTGTTGGAAGATTTGCATAACACCGCCCAAATGTTTATGCAAAGAAAGAAGGCGCAACTTTTATTCACGCTGTAGTGTTGCCGCCGCTGCCATGTTGTAGAGACGCTGTGAGTTTCCAAATGTGGTAAAGGGTATAACATTTCCATCACAAGCTTGAGGTATTCGGCCAATCACAATGCACTGGATAGATTTCAGAAAGGCGGGGTTAGAGAGCAGCAACAATAATGTACAGTATGTGGAAAATAATGTGTTTTTTTACCTTTAAACTGTGTAAACACATTGCATTACACCAAATTAACCAAATAATGTTATTCTAAGCAATGCCGTATGACTCATTTAATATTAAACAGTATTGAACAAATCTTGAACAATTAAAAATAAAAGATTGAGAGCCTGAAAAATGCCTTTAAAAAAACAAACAAGTAAGGCTATCAATATGTTGTTTTAATCAGTTGACTTTATGTATGTGCATAATTCAAATGCATTTATAATATAATGAGCCCAAGTGAGTTTTTAATCCCTGCATTAAAGCTAGAAGAGTCTGACAGCAGAAAAGCTAATCTCATATGGAAACTAACCTATCAGAATGAATATTTAAATTAAGCAACGTCATTTGCGTCTTTGAAGTGAGACTAATGATATGCGTCACCTTCCAAACATTATCAGAAGTAATTTTTAAAGCCTGCTTTCAAGCGTATTTATGGCCATCAATTCAGGTGTCCAAAACATAAAGTAAAAATAATTGAAGGATTTTAAAGCAAATGAAAAACTGAACAATAATTTTGAACAATAAATTTGCCATAATGACTAAGTGGAGAGAGGAATGGTACTGATTTGTTCCATCCGTTTACTATAATAAGTGTGAAAGATTATGCTGTGTTAATAATTATCTAAACTATTTTTAGATATCACGGAGAGATTATCTGTGCACAAGATCATAATTATCAGAAAAAGCAATTATGCTTGGCAGAAGCAATATTAAAGGGTTAGTTCACCCCAAAATTAAATCATCCTCATGTTGTTCCAAACTTGTAATATCTTTTGAGCTTAACCCATAGAAACACACAGAAAATGAATGAGGATTACAAACAAGCTGCAAAAGGCGCATAAAAGTAGCTCATATGATATTTAGATGTAAGAAACAAGCCCTTTGTCACTGAAAATCTCTGTTCAACACTGCATCTTGCTTTAACTGATTTGTTATTGTTTAAAAAAGTCCATCTGAATGTTAAAGTCAGTGTGTGCATGTCTGACGCCAGGAAAAAGATCAATGCAAACCTTCAGTTATACAACACCGCAAATCATTACTACATTAATAACTCAGTCAAGCTGGATCCATCTGTCCGTTTCAACATGTTTCTCTCCAGTAACTCCAGTAACAGTCAGCAGCTAGTGAACTTTTCCACTGTCCACCACTCCTATGAATGTTAAATAAAGTTATTTGAATATTTGTAATATTAATAGCTGCATGCTGTGAGCTCAGTGATGCTGAACTGGAGACCGGTGAAAAAGACCCAATCCAGCCGTTTACATCCTCCATGAAGACAGGGATGGTGTGATGGATGAAGAAGAGAGAATAAGAGACTCGCCCCTCCATCCCATTCAATGTCAGAGGTGGTGAAAGGGTCAACGTGGCCTGTCTGAACGCTGCCGGCACACAATACACAATGAATGAGGCCATCCAGCATCATCTGTGTGTGTGTTAGTGCTATGCAGGCATGTGGTTTGCATAGAAATGGGCCATCACACAAAGACTTCAAGCGTGGCAATACATTTTCAGCACGGTTAACCAATTACAAAAGAATAAAAACGTAGTGCGACATTCAGTCCTGCGAGAGCAAATTGAAATAAATCACATACTCTGCTTCTACAGCACAGGAACGGGTTCATTGAACTACAAAAAATACAGACTAAATGACTCACTAAATGAAAATATGCGGCCTAGAATATGTGGCTCTCAGAAATATGCAGCCTAGAATATATGGCCAGTAATGCACATTTATAAAAATGGACAGCTTTTCAGACCAAATGAGCTGCAACAAAGCCAACACACACACAGTTGTAAAAATTGCATGCGTTACACACATTTAGTTGACTGACTGAATGATTGATTGATTGAAAATTTTTACTGGAAAACCACAAAAATATTGAATAAAAATGATTATTACCCTTAACTGTGGTAAATCTCTTGTGGCCTATTGGTTTATAGTGTTTTATGTTCAGTCATAAAATATGTATTTGAGCAAAAATGGTTTTGCTATTGCTAAAGCACTAGATTTATTGTGGGCACTTTGATTGCTGCACTTTTGGCTGTTTGGATTGTGTTTCCACAGGCCTCTGAGGTCTCGAGTGAATCAAAAACCCAGAAGTGATTTGTGAAGATGCTTTTCTGGTCTTTTTGCTTCACATTTTGCCAAACAAAACCCCTGCTATAGTTAAAATCACAGAAACACACAGACTTTCATGCCTTATTTCTTCAGTTCTGACCCGTTTCACATCTTTCTTAGAAAGTCCGGTCTCATTTGCACTGCTGTGTACACACACAAACCTCAGGACACACCAACACGCATATATCCGAGTCTAAAAGACAGAGCGCTAGGTAATATGAGCTTCTAAAGCAGAGCATTAAATATGCACTAGACAGCTCAGAGAATGGAGAGCACTACTCCTGAATAAATAACCAAACAAACAACAGACTATCAGCCAATCTACAAATCAGCGCTGTCACAGAGAGAGTGGAGATAATAATATACACGCACACACCGCAGGCGTGTGTATTTATGGGTCCCAACTGTCCTCTCCTTTCTTTCACACACACACACACTCCACGCTGAGAGAGCTTTGTTTATCACTCTTACAATCACACAGACCAGACCAGGGCTGGTTTCTGTGCTAGTTCCTCACCATAATAACTGTCTACATAGTCAGCTGCGTTCTAAAGAAGAAGAACAACAAAAATACAACCTCATGAACTCAAGAGACTGATTTGAAATCAATAGCTACTGTTTAGCGCTGAATAAACTCAATTCAACTTGTTTTCTATAGCAGTTTCTACAATACAAATCATTCCAAAGCAGCTTAATACAGAATCCTGCCCAACATGATCTGAAGAATACGATCATGTCAGTCCAATTTGATTCTCTGGACACTTTTCATAGAATTCATTGCAATGCATTGTGGAATTGACTAATCCACTAAATACATACAATACCAAAGTTTGTGGATGGTAAGATTTTTATTGCTTTTAAAAAGAAGACTCTTAAGCTCACAAAGGCTGCATTTATGTAATAAAAAAATGCAGTAAAAACAGCAATATTGTGAAAAAATATTATAATTTAAACTAACTGTTATCTATTTGAATATATTTTAAAATGTAATTTATTCCTGTGATGCAAAGCTGAATTTTCAGCATCATTACTCCAGTCTTCAGTGTCACACAATCTTTCCGAAATCCTTCCAACCTGCTGATTTGGTGCTCAAGAAACATTTCTTATTATTGACATTTTTTAATTATATTGAACACAGTTATGCAGCTCAATATTTTTGTGGAAACAGTGACATTTTTCCAAGATTTTGAAGTGAAAAATAACAGCATTTATTTGAAATAGAAATTTTTGTACAATTATAAATGTCTGTCACTTTCGAACAGTTTAAGATGCCCTTGCTGAATAAAAAATACTTATTTCTATCAAGGAAAAAAATCTTACTGACCTCCAACATTTGAATAGCAGTTCATGAAAAGAATAGATCAAGAAATATCATATTAATAAGATATCTATAATTTGAGATGTCTGCTGTTTGGAAAATGGACGTAAGCAAGCCTATGTTTCCTAAAAATGCTGTCTAGGCAGGCAGCTCACTAGTACTGGTAAAACGGTGAGTATGAAAGGTGACACAAAGATGATTAAAAGGCATTGGTGGCTTTTCTGTCTCCAGTCAAATACACAGATTTTTTATTTTTTTTTCTGCAGGTCAGTCAGCGTTAAATGACAGCTGCTCGTAGCGCCTGAAGCCAGCATGGGTGAGCTAAACGAGCAAATCTGAGGTGTGTGAAAAACATCATCTAAAGTGACAGGACACTCGCGCTGTCTCTCTTTCTTTCAGTGGACTGTCCCTCTGCTCTGACCTTAAAATAACCCATATTAAACGTCACAGAAATAATCAGTAGACTGATTTGTGCTTCTTTTTTAATAAGTGTATTTTAATTAGTTTTTTAATTACATTTTTGCAAATAATTCATTTAATCACTCTCATGTCATTCTCTGTATGACTTTATTTCATCCAATGAACACAAAATGACAAATTAAGCAGAAAGTCCAGGCTTCTCTTTTCCAAGAAATGGATGTGAATAAGAACTGCAGTTGCCAAAAATCAAATGATGGGAGCATAAAAGTAGCTTAATAATTGTCTATACTACTTCTGAAGCATTATGTCATGAAATTATGAGAATTTAGACTTCATGAAAATCCTCCTCTTTATTGTCGATTTCAAGGGGAACATCATATCTGAATATAATGACATGAGGGTGGGTAAATGATAATCATTTTAGTCTGAAATACTTCAATCTTCCAGATTTTACTATTTTTAAATGCATATTGAAAAATTCCAGAGATTTTACCCCACAATCAGCACATTGAAAAAATGCAATGATTCTGTGTAGGCTTACTTGTTTTGTTGCAGTCATTCAACAAGTATAGTATTTCACACTTGCATTTGTTCAAAATAACACACAACAACTGCAGCTCATTCATTAACAACATGAGCGATTATCTGTACTGCAACAAAATGTCAAAATCAGGCGAAAAACTCCTCTTATCTGGTTCGGAACCAAAGCGTGCAGCAGTGAACTAGCAGTCAATCAATCATTGGCCTGTGTGCTGAGCAGTTTGATTGATTGGGAAACAGATTTTCCCCTGCATGTTTCTGGCTCTGGGCCACGTACGGGGCCTCTGGTGCTGGTGTAGGCTTTCCAAACCATTACCCTGACCCGATCAATGACTGACCCATGCTTACCGCTGACCTGACGGGCCACTGAAGCAGAAGAACCCAGAAGAACATGTGGTTTGCTCTAGATAACTGAAGTAAATATGAATATATTAAGCAGAGCTCAGAGGAGAATGCAGGCCGGCTCATTCAATCCTCAGACAAGAATCCGTCAGAGCTATAAAGCATGCTAACCTCCCCGATGAAAACGCTACGGCTCAGAGACTGCTCTTCATAGCTCAGAAGAATTAATAGAGTTAGTTATTTTTAGTAGCAAATTCAGTCTGAAGTATTAACAATATTCTAGAAATATATAGATAGAGTGATATAATGACAAAACGATAGGGTAATAGAACAATGGAACATCAAAATGATAGAATAATAGATAAATAGAACGACAGATACAGTGATAGATAGACAGAACAATGGATAGAACAATAGAATTATAGAACGATAGAGAGAATGATAAATAGATAAATTGACAGACAGACAGAGAGATAGATAGAGAGAATGATAGATGGAATGATATAAAAAAAAATGCTAGAAAACAAACAATAGATGTAGATAGAATGACAAAGAACGACAGAAAGAACAACATTTAAAGCTGCAGTCCGTAACTTTTTTGTTTAAAAATGATCCAAAATCAATATTTGAGCAAGTACATAACGAGCCAGTGTTCAAACCTATTGCCTTACTTTAGCCCGATTCACAACGGTTAACTTATAATAATGTTTTCTAATTTGAGTGGTACGGGTAGGTTTTCGCAGGAAATTCGAGCATGGCACTGCGTCGTTACGTCACGTCTGTAAACATAAAAAAGTTGTCCCGGCTGCTAGGCTATCACATGTGAGAATCCTGCAGGTGACGCATCGTTTAATAATAGCCTATTCTCACTGCATTTACAATAATTAAATGTCAAAAAATAATTTTGATGGCGGATTGTAATCCAGAAAGGATTATATGAAACACGTGAAAGAAATTAAATTATATTCCAGTTTTAAATGTGCTTCTGATTACAGATAGCCTGGGATTACACAAGATTTGTATTTTAAAGAAAACCAGTTCGAAGGGAGCATAGCTTGCTTTTCGGGTTAAAAGAATTTCTTAATATGAAATTCGAATGGTATGAGAATTAGACTGTACATAAACTGAAATCTACATGTTAATACACACCATAGTCACGCAATGCTCATGTTGTTAACATTAATAATTTGAGAATAAAGTATAACAATAATAATTTGCACGGTTTGATGTGATATGAGCTAACCGATCGTTTTTTTTGTATTGCTTTTTTCCTCAGTTTGTCAGAACAAGCATGGCAGACTTGTTACTTACTTGTTCAGATGACAATATATGGTGAAAATTCTTATTTGGGTCAAATATTCCAAGACGTTGGCTAGTACAGGATTCACACCAGTGCGGTGACTGACAGCTACACATACTCAAAACATAGATTCATCCACGCTGGAGCCGCACACATGGAATATAATTCCGCAAGGAACTGCAATTCCAAGTTTTCAAACATAGATGGCGACAAAGAAGCAAAACTTACGGACTGCAGCTGAATGATAGACAGAACGCTAAAATGAACAAACAATTGAACAAACTAGATAGATAGATAGATAGATAGATAGATAGATAGATAGATAGATAGATATATAGATAGATAGATAGATAGATCCAGTCTCACAGAACTGAAGATCACACCTCTCCTAAACAAGCTGCACAATTTTACAACAAACCTCCAGACTCCAGTCTTCAGTAAGAACAGAACGAGTGATGCTGCCTTATCAAAGACTAATAAACTGTGTGTTTGTGGAAGTGGGCGTTCAGAATCTCATGAACTGATGATTTCACAGCAGCTGAAAGCTCAAAGGTTTCACTTTAAAGTGTCTGTTAAAAGGCATCCAGTGTTCTTCCAGAAGCCACAGTCAGAGTTGATCCTCCCTCAACATGAAGCCAAAAAGCTCTCTCTCCATCACAGCAAAGCTAGCCAAGTGCTCTTCTTCTGTTTTTAAAGCTTTGTGTACATGGTGTAAACACCAAGATCACAGAGATGGAGCCGTGACACTTCTGAGCGGCAGCACCGAGGGGAAGGTTTGTTTGCACTCTTCAAATGTGTAATTAACCAGCATTAAAACACACTCACTTTTCAAACCACCGTGTCCTCGATGACTTTTGAGAGAGCAGAGGGAAAACGAGAGACAGAGACAAACAGAGGGAGCACAGAGATACAGAGAAAGAGAGAGAGAGAGAGAGTGACAGGGTGAAAGAGAGAGACGGATAAACAGAGGTCACACAGCCACTGCAAACTTTTGAAAGTGACAACAGCATATATCTAAACGACTAAATCCCCAGAGTTACTGTTCTGTGAACAAAACAAAACAACACAACAAAACTAAATTAAATTAAATTAAATCTAATATAAAATTTAATTTAAATAATTTAAATATACAATAAAATAAAAATAAAACTAATAAAATACAACCTTTTATAAAATATCATATTATAAATTGTTTTATAAAATATAAAAATAAATCCACAAACATTACAATGTGTTCTGGTTGTATAACACTTCTGAAAGTGTACTGAAAGTTCTCATTTATTTGTGCTTGCTGAGTAGTTATTTAGGTTCATAGTTGTTATTATTGAATATAGCCAAAACTAGAACCATTCAAACCATTCAATAATTATATAAAAATTGTAATTAAATTCATTAAACTTAATTTAATTATTTCAACTAAAAATATTATTTATTTATTTGCATCTTTTTATCTCACCTTTGAGCCCAACTAACTAAAAATAAATTGAAATCCTCAAATGACTAAAATGACTAAAAGTAAAACTGAAATACTATTAAATTAAAGCTAAATAATTAATATAAAAAACCTACTAAAAAGACAAGCTCACATAACATAACATAACATAACATAAAACCAATTCAAAATTATTAGATACTGTAACTGTATTATAATAATAATAATAATAATAATAATAATAATAAGTTGCAGTTGCAAAAAAAAAAAAAAAAAAAAACAATTGGTGGGTGAGTAGGAATAAGCACTTATAAGAAATGGCAATTACACTTAATCATATGACAAAAATATTAAATGTGTAAGTGACCACACACACCGATGAACAGAGAGATGTCTTTTTTGGCCCTGTTCTAGAGAGAGAAGCAGGAGTCTAAATTACTACTGTCTGCCACACAGTTCTCTTCACTCCTGTCCAAAAGCTGCTTTATAAAGGCAGACCCTCTCAAACACACACATACACACTCAAACACAAACCTCAGCACTATTCACAAGGGTTTGGTATAGCAGCTGATGTACAATTATTAACAGAGGACATCTGTGATTTCATGCACTGGCTGGGAATGAAGGTGGACCAGGCAGCAAAAAATAAATCTAGCTTTAGTTACAAACTTCAACAAAGGTCAAGATAATATTATACCGCAATTACAGACATGGGAGATTAGATTTCTCTGAGGACGCTTGAGTTATCGGAAAACAAAACAGAAGGTGATTTGTTCTGTGATAAACACACGATTAAAAATCCCAAAGTACATCAGAGAAATACCGATTTACTTCTTCAAATTCAGAAGAACCAAAAAGTATTGCTGTCCAGATCTTCTCTGTTTGCTTCAGAAATTTGGCAGCCAGCATCAGAAAACAATCATGCACACAAATCTACATCCTCAACACGGCCCCCATCTGCTAGCGCTTGTTTTGGGTCATTTCGAGGGATATTTGAGAGGGGAAGAGGGTTCTTCTCTCCGGGAAAAGCACGGAGGATCATCTCAGTGGAACGGAGATTGGACCACACGTCTGAAAGATGTAAACAAACTTCAACTAGATGAGTGGGATCTTCCAGATGTCCAAAACCTGAGCTGTTTGTTGTACGTAATGGCATCAGTGTGAGAGTGTGTGTAGGGGTGTTTCTGTACCCGATGACTAGCATGTGTGTGCTTGTTTATGGGTGTTTTAATAGAGCTCTGCTGTGTTTGGCTATGCCTGATTGTGTGTTGTATATAGAGCCGTAGGTGTTTGTTTATGTAATGCTGAGAGTGCTTTTCAATGGCCTTTTGTCTGTGTATATATAGAGCTGCAAGTGCATGCATGCATGTTTTGTGTGTTTATCTGTCTGTGTCAATCTGTTTAATGTGTATATACAGTTGTAGATTTAAGTTTGTACCTACATAGCTAAGTTGTGTATTTAAATTATGCAAAAAAGAAAAAAAGAAAAAAATGGTGAGTACATTTTTTTAACCCTCTGGGGTCTGAGGGTGTTTTGGGGGCCTGGAGAAGTTTCGACATGCCCTGACATTTGTGCTTTTTTCAGTTGCATTCTAAACAAATTAATATTTTTATCCAGCAAGGGTGCATAAAACTGTAAAAAGTGACATTAAAGACTTTAAAAATATATATAAATCACAATTTCCACATTGATAAAAAATAATGAATGTTTCTTGAACAGCAAATCAGCATATTAGAATGATTTCTGAACGATCATGAGACACTGAAAACTGCTGCTGAAAATCAGCATAGCTATGAGGAATATATTACATTTTAAATTATATTAAATCAGAAAACAGTTATTTAAAATTGTAATAATATTTTCACAATATCACTGTTTTTACTATAATTTTCATCAAATAACTGAAGCCTTGGTGTGCATAAGAGACTTTATAGACTTAATGTTTATTTCAAATACCATTAAAAAAATCTTACTGACCCCAAATTTTGAACGATAGTGCATATAAATTAATTTCTGTAAATTCTTTATTTATATAAATTTAAATAATTAATAAATATAATTGATCGAAACAATTTACATTTACATCCCATATGTTGAAAAACAACAACATTGTCAGGGAAAACTGTGCAGTTAATTACAGAAATGTAATAAATGTCTGCTAGCAATCGGTAGTTGTAATGGTGTGGCTGTAGAGATGCGCACGACACAGAAGAAATCCAACATAAACTAGTGATGTTCGGTTCTTGAATGAATCGTTCTTTTGAGCCGGTTCTCAGCAAGTAACCGGTCGAGCCGGTTCACAAATCGAACTGAATCGAACTTTAGTTCCGGGTTGATGACGCAGGATGCACAGCCGAAGTAGCATGTCCAACTCAAAAAGAACCGAATGAGACGGTTCAACCAACTGTTTGCCGAGAGTTACCGAGGACTCAACAAGAACCGAATGAGCCGTGGCGAAGTTTGCCGAGGATTACCGAAGATTCTGATGAGCAAGTTGATGATACTGTGCAAGCCTGAGGCGCATACTGGAAATATGCTTATGACTGTTATTAATTTACATTATTTTAAAACCTGCAAAAACCTGTCGAGTGATGTACATTTTACTATAGTTTATTGTGCATGCATGCATATTATATTTAAAGTTGCTTAAGTGAAATCAAGGAGTTTATAAGACTGGTTTATTCTTTCTTTATACTTTAGACATGTAGAACATATTCGCGTATGTGCACCATTGTCTGTAATGTGTGCTGTAGGTGCGAAACTTTTAAGAATCTTATCCAAGCTGTAGGTCAATATTGGTCAGTCAGTCAGACAAAGGATCCGCGAATGAAACTGTGACCACAAACACCATTAACTTAAGTGAATTATATGGCATTAATCAGCAATATGCGTTCACACAAATAACTTTCTTTTTTGAATGTTTCAATATGTGTTGACACAAATGACTTATTTGAATTTTTCATTGATACAACATGGCACTAAGTTGTTAGAAAAGAAATGCATAGAGACGTACTGCTTGATGACATCAGGAACCGATGAATCGGCTTTTTGAACCGGTTCAATGAACCAAACTGTCTGAAAAGAACCGGACTATGCATCACTAACATAAACAGTCTTTAATTACAACTTAAACTCAGGAACCAGGAAAATTACCAGGAGAACTCACAACCACAAACACATCAACTAAAGATAATACAGGACAAAGGAACTCAGGAGAACATCGGGCTTAAATAATAGAAAACCAGCGAGCTAATTAACCAGACACAGGTGGAACAGAATGAACTAATCAGGGAACACAGGAACATGACCAAATAAGGAAAAACAGGAAACTAAACCGTAACATACACGTGTCTGAAGTAAACAAGTAAAATATTCACATGGCTTTTCTGAATTTCTGAATGCAATATACAGTAAATGTGTTTCTATCACATGTGTGTGTCTTCTTAGCAAATAAAACATGTATTTGCACAAAGCAAGAATATTGATTTTTTATTTTTTTTTATTTTTTTTTTTTAAAGCACACTTTGGAAATTTTATTCATGGTGTTTTTTTTGTTTTGTTTTGTTTTTTTCATCCAAAAGCCTAAACACTTGCATAAAACTACATGGATAGAAAAGCAGCTTAAGTCTACTATACATAAGTTCTCATATTTGTCTACTCCAATTTTAGTGCGTTGCATTTGTGTATATCTGTTTGTGTGTATACAGAGTGAGTGTTTATACTGAGCTCTGTGAATGTGTTTGTTTGTGTACATGAAGCTATATGTGAGTGTGTGTGTGTGTGTGTGTGTGTGTGTGTGTGTGTGTGTGTGTGTGTGTGTGTGTGTGTGTCTGTGTGTTTGTATGGAGCTGTCCGCTCTCTCCAGGTGTGTGTCAGTTTGGACAGCTCTTGCGGTGAGTGTATCTCTGTTCAATTCCACAGCCTGTGAGGGGTCATCCGGCCTCTCACCCCTCTGTCAGAGTGCTCGAGACGCACGCCGGCAGAATATAGAGCCAAATCAGCACCCCAGAACAGTCACGGCTCGACCCGGCCCAGCATTTTTCTGTAGAATCCGAGCTGAGCTGTGGCTAATGGGGGAGGTTATTTTATTAATATGCTGATTTTACTCCGGGTGACAGCCATCATCTCTCACCCTGAGGGTGAGATCTAATCCGACTCACACACAGATATGCGGACATAGTGTATACACACAATGATTATTCAGACTCCCTCTGAGGAGGGTCAAAATAACAAACCCAGCTGTGCATTAGACAGATAGAGTGAACGAGGGAAAGTGGGTGACAGAGAAGAAAAAGAGACAGAATGAGACAAACTTTCCTGGAGACACACTGGCTGTGTTCTAAACAGCAAACTAGCATACTAGACTATTTTTGCAGTAACAACGATATAGAGTATGCAAATTGTCTAAATGCATGGAAAACCTGGATGAACAATTATTTTTGTCAAAAAGTGGAGTACACAGCGCAGCATAATGCATACATTATCGTATCCCAGAATGCAATGTACTCAGTTTCACTGCAAAAAGTTACTTTCTTATAAATTTTTATGCATTTTATTTTATTTTTTTGTCTTGGTTTCCTATTAAAAATACCTAAAAGTTCCTAAATTATTTCACATTTACTTGAGATCCAAAAGGACATACATGCTGATTTCTAAGAAATGTATCAAAATTAAGTAAGATTTATGTATAAACCGAGAAAAGAAAAAGATACTTCGTATGGTTCATTTGTTGTACAGCAAATATCCCCCCCCCAGTACAAATATCTAAACAATCTTAAATCAACATATTTACTTGAGATGCAAAATAAATTCAGCAAAGTTAAGTGAGGTTTATGCTCAAAACAAGGAAAAATATGGGGTGAGAAATATAAACTTAATTCAAAGATTTTTCTTACCCCATTGGTAGATATATGTTTTTCCTTCTTGTTTTGAACATAAACCCCACTTAATTTAGATATATTTCTCAGAATACAAATTTGTACTGGAGAAAAAAAGTTCAAGAAAATAAGTATTTGCTGTACAACAAATGGCCATATTAATATTAATAGTAATGGTGCTTTTTAAGATTTCTTTGATTTACGTATTATTTAATCAGACTGTCAAAAGTGTTGTTTCTAACTTTGTTCCTTTAATAAATTCAGTTTAAAGTTGAATTTTAACTAAAATGAAAGTTAATTTGCATGTTTACTTACCTTCATGAAGGCATTTTAAATAAATAAAGAAATGAACAAACTAACAAAATTAAAAAAAAGCAAAATATTCATTTTTACTTCTAATAGTCAGCTGAACACCACTCATTAAATTATACACGAGGTCCTAATGAGGTTATTTGACAAGCATAATGAGATCATGTCACAGCTAACATACTATTGTTTGCTTTATATCAAGAAAACAGTAGGTAGCATACAGTGTATATTGTGCAGTTTACAGTAAGTAGTACGCAATAATCCCTTCCAAGACGTAAAGCTGCTCAGACTTCCTTTGAGACACATTTATAATAGCTCAGACACCTTCATTAACCCAAAAGACCAATTACTCTAATCAACCTCTAATCACCCTATCCAGGTCCAAAGCGACAATGAAAGCAGAGGGGGGTGTGGAGGTTTGGATCCAGACGGCCATCAACAAAAACAGACTAATGAACATTAAAGGAATACTTATTACCCCAGGTTGCCTGTGCTGGTAAAATCAACCCCAGGGAATTTATGGAAACTTTATAAGAATGCAATGTGTGTGTGTGTGCATGTTCAGACTGCAATATATTACTCCATCAAAAGCCTTTATGGGAACTCGCAGATCAAAGCGGCAGTAATTAGTGGTGACTTGCTGTGTGCAAAATCGTTAATCCGCTAACACACTGGCTTTTAAAAACTGCGGCCACATCTAGCTGACAGACTTTACACCAGCAAAACCTCAACCATCTTTAATCTTCAAAGTTTATGACAACTTCATCACCTCTTACAGATCACAGAGCATTCCAGAAGACATCCGACACTATGTCCTCAACCGGCGCACCATGACTCGTTTTCAGCCCCATATTTTCATCATTTTTCTGTCACTTCAAGCAAATCTGGGTATGTTTCTGTCAGGTATACTATTGTTTGCAACTTAATTAGTTTATTTAATAAATTCAGTTAAATAGTTAATTTTAGCTGAATTGAAAGTTAAATTAAGTTAAATTGCATGTTTCCTTTCATGTGCATTTCAAGCACCAGATATATGTAATATTCAAGCATGTTTTAACCATAATTATTATGCAAAAATAACAAATATATAAATAAATAAATAAATAAATAAATGTTGAGGTCAAACCTAATCACATTCCACTTGGGTTTTGGACACAGTGTTAAATTAATTTAAAGTTTGCAAAGGCCAACTTTTGAGGGATTTCTGCAGTCTAAAACAGGTCTTAACCTGGACTGCATGGACATCATGACCATCTCTCAGTTGATAAGAAGACCTTGCCCGAGGATGCCAATGAACTCAACAAGGCTGCCACCTGTGCATGTGTGTATTTATGTGTAGAGGCACCTGTGGTCCTCAGAGTTGGCCCTCCCACACTAAGTGTTGTATCTGTTCATTGATCGAGACAGATGGCTGTCACTCAATCTTATCGTCTCTCAACACATTTGGTCCTGAGGGAGCCAATATGGCACTGGCCTTGAGTGAAGGCCAAATCGACCAATCGCAGACCTTGAGAGAACAATATGACCGTTTGTGTGTGGGTGTGCACATGAAAAGAGAACGACTAAATACAGACAAAAAAAGAGAAACTGCGTGTTTATAGGTCTTATTTGCCTACCAGAATAGTACAACCTGAACCAATATATTAAATTATAATATAATATTTATAATAGTGGTTGACCGATATGCCATTTAAAAGGACAAATTCAAAAATGGTCCCATTTGACTTTAGCTACATCTTTGCCTCACTCAACCCAACATCAACAATCTTCAACACCACATTCTTCTCTCTCTCGATGTGTGCACATTGCCATATTAATCCAGAATAAGTAAACTCAAACTCAAAATCTGCTGCATGGAAATCTTCTCAAATAATCACAAATCTATGCATCTCACAACTGAATCTACAGGAAGTTCATTCGTCAAAGCTCTTGCAGAAACTTCTTGATATAGAGCTCAGGAAAAAAGACCAGCTTAGTCACTGGGTCACCAGCAAATGTTGGGTTTTGGAAGCTGTTTCTGACACTTGTCTACTAGATTAACCAGCAAGAAGACTTTCATCAAACTTCAATTAAAAAAAAAAAAAAAAACATATTGCTGGCAAATATCATGGCTATAAAATACTGGTCCATGAGGTAAACCAGCTCCAAACCAGAATAAACCTCAAATAAATTGAAAATTCACACAGTTTCAGCAAAGAACAATCTTCCCACATGAAAAAATTATAAATACTATAGTGTTTTTGAACCATACTATAGTAAAGTGTATTATACTGTACATATATATATATATTTTAGTATTTACAACACTTTGTTAATGAATGCTACAGCATGCTGTAGTATTACCTACTGTATAAACTGATAAATTGTAATAAATACTGTAGTATACATTAGTTTTTACTACAGTAATCTGTAGTGTATATTTTACCACAACAACTATAGAATTACCGTAACAAATTAAGTTCTTTACTATAGTATGGTTCAAAAACACTATAGTATTTACTATAAATTACTATAGTATGTTTTTCATGTGGGTTGTCAGTGAGAAAAGCTAAGCAAGACACCAGAGACCAATCCCACGTTTTCCACCAACTGAAAAAGATCCATTTAAAACACCTAAAATATATTAATAATGACTAGTGTTGTCAAACAATTAATCGCGATTAATCGCATTCAAAATAAAAGTTTTTGTTTACATATATGTCTGTGTACTGTGTATATTTATTATGTATATATAAATACACACACATGCATGTATATATTTAAGAAAATATGTTATGTTTATATATTAAATATATTTATATATAATATAAATTATATGAATATAAATTTATACATGTAAATATTTTCTAAATATGTACTGCGTGTGTGTATTTATATATATAAATAATAAATATACACAGTTCACATACATACATTATGTAAACAAAAAAACTTGGATGCGATTAATCGTTTGAAAGCACTTATACATTAGTTAAAAAACCCAACACTATTAAAAACCCAACGTCTTACCTCGACAGACGTTCCCGTTATCCGGCTCGAATCCTGCCTTGCAGGTGCAGCTCCCAATCGGAACCATCCAGTCCCCATCGCCATTACAGTACAACTTAATCGGTACGTCCACTTCCTCAGAATTTGGGATGCACATCCCGCGAGCGATCACCAGCGAGGTGCTCTCTGCCCCGGTCATGGTCTCTGGAAAGATTGCAAAGTTCTGCACGACACTAGGGCATTTCTTATAAAACACACGGACAGACAGCAGGGACATGCATGCGCCATAGTCCTGAAATGCCAAATAAAAGCCGTTTTTTGACAACGGACCGAAGCTCCGCACCTCCGTGTTCACTTTCATCAATCTACCACCAAAATCCACCTGCGAGAAGCTCTCGTCCGCCGCAATAGTGTCCACCTTCAAATACGGAGCCTCCATCCAGAACGCCGTACCTTTGGTGGCGATGACGGAGTCTGTCTCGTAGTAGTACAGGTTAAAGGTCTCTTTACAGGATCCAGGCACCCGCGGGATGCTGCTGCAGTCTCGGACCGTGAAACGCATCTCCACATAGATGCGCTGAGCGCCACGTCGTGCAATGAAGGTGGTGAGCAGCCAATTGTTCTGGTTGGACTCGAAGACGTTGCACACCTGGTACGTTCGGATGGTGTTGAGGTTCTCGTCATAGCCGCTTACTTCCTCCCACTGGAAAAGAAAAACAATAGGAGGTTTAGCACAACAAAAAGAACAATGACAGATAACCATACATTATTAAAATGACATAAGGACTTGGGCTGGGTTTTGATGTGAATTTCACTTTTCAATTCGATTCTGAGTCACAAGCTTGCAATTCGAATTGATTTGATTCGATAACGATTATTTTGCATATATATATATATATATATATATATATATATATATACATACATACATACATACATATATATATATATATATATATAGGAGATATCAGTTCACATGCACTTCTCTTCAACTGAGGCGCTACAGCGATCTGTCACTTCACATTTAACAGCGCCAAAAACAGCATGTATTGTTTGAATACTGTAATAAAATGAACAGAATTTTAAATCTGAGACTTTGTTTCATATCAAAAGTAATTTTTTACATGAAATTGTGATTTATTGGATGGGAGGTGCGCTACAATGTTCCGTTCATTAATTGAAAACAGGCAAGACTAATTGATTCTTGGAATTTAAGAATCACTATTGTTTCGTAAAAATGAGAATCTGTTAAAATCGAGAATCTAAAATGGAATATAAATAATAGGTATTTTTGTCGAAATGCTAATATGAAAAATAATAATATGACACTTTTTTTGTTGTTGTAAATGACTCAGGGAATGAAACTTTTGAGTGAATAATTCAATTACTTATACCACAAAAAGATACTCGTCTCCAATTACTGGCGTAATGATGAATAATTCTTGTCAACTGACAAATACATTACACACAATAATGTGCATTTTAGCACCTAGAGAACTTTCTGTTTTCAGGTCAATGGTGTGAAAAACCCTTGTTTCAACTTAAAATTACAAGAGGTGCTTGCTGAAGTAGAATAAAGATGAGAAATATCACTGCTGGTCCATTTAATGCTATCGATGTGGAACCATGGCCTGAACTCAGACAGGTTTCTGCCTTTCATAAAATATTGATGCAAATTGAGTTTCCAGAAACCTCTCCAACCCCATATTCCCCACCCAAAAAAACATCTAAAAGCTTTTAAACACTACATCATTTTGAAACTTTTTTTTTTCTGGTACTGAGATGATGAAACCTTTATGGCCTGTCTTTCCGAGTTTCAGATCATAGAATCTGTCTCCCTAATCACCTAAGGTGGGCGAGGAAGCCGCTGCCATCTGCTACGATCCAGGCCAAGTGCGGCCAGCCACTTACCATTACAATATTACCATATTATAAAATGTGATGCGTAACAAATTTGAGATTATGTGCTATCAAATTACAATTAGAAGTACGTGGAACAGTATATGGCTGCCCTCCTGCAACCCTGGTAAAACAGCACCACTGGCAGATTGTGAAACATGGCAATTGAGCTCAGACTGCTGCTGAAGACAGTTCTGCTGATGGTTGTGGACAGTACAGTCTAAAAAATTCAAAGTTACAAAAAGGGCCTGACAGCTTGATGCATTAAAACAGAGATTTCAGACATTTGGATCCCAAGAACCCCCCAAATATGACGATGCCCTCAGAGATCCTTCCCTCATAAAATGTCAGCATATTTTCATAAATAAAGACCCATTTACAATGTGTGAGAAAAAAGCATATTATAAAAGACAAAATGTTAGCAAAATTAAAAAAAAATCTTTTTGTATTGGCTCAGTACTTAAGCCAAATTATTAAAATATTGTCAGAAAAATACTGACTTTGAGTGATTTATACAATAAAATGCAGAGTAGTTTTACAGTTACATTTTGTAAATAAATATATAATAATACCAACAAATCACAAATGAAAGGGTTCTAGGAGTGCAACATTTAAAATCAAAAAATACAAATTATAAACATTAAAAATACATTTTTAAATTATATAATTTTTGTTTACAATCTTTATATTGTAACAATTATTTATACCAGTTTGCCAAAAGAGTTCCTATTTAAAGTTAATTCGCCCTACAATGAAAAATCTGTCATCCTTTACTCGCCCTCGTCCCATTCATTCATCTTCACATAGAATATTTGAATTGCAAACGTGAATGAGATTTGACAGCTGTGGCAGAGGGCAAGACTCTCAATGAAAGGCAACTTTCAATCACTTTCAGTGACTTTTCCTCTCACTAAGCCAACATTTGGATTCAGAAGACTTGAAACAAGTAATTACTTTATGATATTTTGATTTGTACTTTTATGATCATTTTTGGCCCTTTTTGGAGCTTGTTGGCCCCAGGTCACTGTTGGTTGTCGCTGTATGGAAAAGAACAACATCAACATCTTCTTTTGGGTTCTACAGAAGAAAAAAAAAAAAGTCATACAAGTCTGAAACAACATGAGGGTGAGTAAATGATTTAATGTTTCATTTAACCATATCTGTCCAAACACATACAATCCATGCAGTTAAAAGCCTGATGCTTTACTACTGATCCGATCTAAGTCCCTCAGTCCCAGCAGTGGACAACTGTGAGGTAAAAGTAGGGTCATGTTGCCCATACGTGATCGCTTGCTGCCTGAACCGTTCAGTTCACTGTTAAAGCTAGATAACAGGCACACCGCCGCACGGCCCTGTGGGTAATCTCTGCCTTTTAACATAGCAGGCTGAATGAACCATCCTACGATATCCCAGAATTCCCTTGAGGTGCCTCAGCCGTGGGAGAGGGAAACAAATACAAGGTTTGCGAGTGGGCTCTTGAGGGCTGTAAAGTTACGGTATCGTAACGGGAAGTGTGTGTGTGTGTGTGTGTGTGTACCTGTGTGGGCACTGTTTGTTTTGTCTAAGTGTGTGTGGCCTCTGGAGGGTTGCTCACTCATGGACCCTCACTGAATAACAGTCTGATCCAAGCAAACCTTGAAATCGTAAGATGGGCTATCAGGATGTGTGTATAACTTTGCTGTTTGTGTGCGTTATGAAAGCAGAAACAGAGAAAAGAGGAATTCGAGTAAATCGAATCTGATCAGTGATGGATCAGCGTTCGTGTGGCAGCTTGAAAGCCAGGAGGAAAAAAAAAAAATCAATGTGTGAAGTGTTGGCAAAAACAGTATCTCTACTTCCAGAAAAAATAAATGTATGTGAGGCAAAGCAAAACATTTGAAATAAATCACCCAAAAATGAAAAATGTCACCAGTTACTCACCCTCAAGATGTTCCAAACCTGTATGAATTTCTTTTTTCTGTTGAACACAAAGATATTTTGAAGAATGTTGGTAGCCAAACAGTTGCTCCTTTTTTTCTTTTTTTTAACAACCAGCCACATTCTTCAAAATATCTTCTTTTATGTTCAGAAAGAGAAAGAAATTCATTGAAACAACATAGGGGTGAGAAAATTATAACATTTTTGGGTGAACTATCCCTTTAAAATGAAAATGATTTACTCATGTTATTCCAAATCTAGCTTGCTTTCTTCCAATAAACACAAAATGTTCCATTCCTCTTATATGTACAATATTCGTTCGTCTTCTGAAATCATATAGCAGAAAATGTGAACAAAATTTTGTGATTAAAATATAAGTCTCCAAACAGTCAAGTTCACTGAAAAGATTTAGTTCAAAATAATGATTCATTCAAGAATGATATTGGACATTGCTACTTCTCTCATGAATTAGGCAACACTTAAAAAAAAAAAAAAAAAAAAAAAAAAAAAAAAAAAGTTGAGCAAACTTAAAAGTTTAAGGCAACCAGCTTCAGCAGATTTTTGAGTTTTCTCAGCTTTTTGTTGCATAAACTTAAAACAAGTTGAGAAAACTCAAAAATCTGCTGACACTGGTTGCCTTAAACTTTTTAAGTTTGTTCAACTTTTAATTTTTTTATTTTTTTTACAGTGCTGTAAAAAATCTAAAGTTGAGAGAACTTAAATGTTTAAGGCAACCAGCTTTAGCAGATTTTTGAGTTTTCTCAACTTGTAGTTTTAAAGGTGCCATCGAATGCATTGATACAATATTTTAAAATTGTTCTCTGATAAGTACATAGAAGGTATCTGGCTTAGGTAAGGGCAAAAATTCTCCAGAAACGGTTTTACATGTGCATTTACAACCCTAGGATTTCTCCCTAATATATATATATTGAAAATATATATTTCAATACTTTCTCTCGCAGTTATATCATCGGGTAATTATACTGTATATAAAATGCAGGCATCAGGGAGCCGCTATTAATATGCGGGGCACTGAAACTGCTTTCAAATGCACAACCGCTTTTTACTTTCACTTTCGCTTTCGAGATTCGCGATCGCATAAACTCTGTTTATACTATGCAGCGGCAATACTTACCACGCATTTTACAAGATCAGATGCTTGTCAGTGGTGCTCAGGATCTGTAAATCATTTGCCATCATCCTCAGTCATCTCTCCTTACTCTGTTTATGTGGTAAGTGAAATCTTATGTACTGTAATGTAACAGGCTTGCGTTATTTTAGAATGCATTATTTGCTTTCCGTGCCTTTCTGAATACAGACACCAACCCATCCCTGCACTTCACATGCCCTGCACAGCCTGGAACATAACATTTATTTCCATGATCTGCCATTTTTGCTGTTGTCCTCGCTTGTTTCTTCACAATACCTGCAGAACTTCTGATGGTTCGGCTGGCGGCTGGCATAGAACATGGGCAGGTATATGCAAATGTTGGGGGCATAACTATTAGTGATCCCAACTGTTATGTCACAGTCGGTGTTATGTTCTGATTCGCCTATTTTTCAGAGGTCTTTTTTATTCACAAGATTTACATAAGAAGGAGGAAACAATGGTGTTTGAGGCTCACGGTATGTCATTTCCATGCACAAAACTCTTATTATTCAACTATACCAAGGTAAATACAGTTTTCCATTATATGGCACCTTTAAGTTTATAAAACTTAAAAGTTGAGAGAACTCAAAAATCTGCTGAAGCTGATTGCCTTAAAGGGGTCATATGACGTTGCTAAAAAGAACATTATTTTGTGTATTTGGTGTAATGCAATGTGTTTATGCGGTTTTAGGTTCAAAAAACACATTATTTTCCACATACTGTACATTATTGTTGCTTCTCTATCCCCCGCCTTTCTGAAACATGCCGATTTTTACAATGCTCATCGTTCTGAAAAGCAAGGCGTGCTCTGATTGGCCAGCTTTCCAGTGTGTTGTGATTGGCCGAATACCTCAAGCGTGAGACGGAAATGTTACGCCCCTTACTGTATTGTGATGCCGTGTCCCGGCGCGACAACGCAAAAACAATAAAACCCATTACAAACGAGGCATTTGTTGCATCCAGTGGGGACATAATTACTGATTATAATGACTTATACTGTCTTTTTACGTGTCGCGATGCATCGCGCCGCGTAAAAATTACCATGTCTGCATTTGTGATCGGAGAAACGACAAACAACAAGCACTACACTACACAGCTCAAAACTTGCGTTTGAATAGTCAGTGGCAAATTCTTTAATTACGAAAACATACTTACAGGCTGTGAGTCAGAAGCGCCAGACTGTCCTTGCAAAGTTGGAATTGCCCCACTTTATAGAAACAATCTTTGAGCATAGCTGGCAGGCTACTCCCAGGTTCAGGAAATAGTCCTCCGTTAAAATGCGATGCACACACTCGAATATTTGGGTTGAAGTGTTCTGGAACAGTGTTGTAAATACAACTTAACCACTGATTTCTAGTTGTGTGGAAGCCCAAACAAAGTAGTTTCGCTTTCACAATGAAACAGCGTCTCCAGGACATGGCGCCAGCGGCAGCAACAACACTACAGTGAGAATAAAAGTCCCGCCCTCTTTCTTTGCGTATACGTTTGGGCAGTGTTTTGCAAATCTCCCCACACCGTGACGTGGACATGTGGGGGTGTTTGAATGAGCCGTTTTAGAGGGGCGTGGTCGGGCCTTAACTTTTATAAAGAATATCTCTTTGGTTTTGAGACTTTAGTCTTTGCAACTTCAGGGATCTTATCTATGCACAAACAGCTTGTACCACTCCAAAGAAAAAGGAAAACTTGAAATCATATCATATGACCCCTTTAAACTTTTAAGTTTGCTCAACTCTGTTTTTTTTTGTTTTTTGTTTTTTGTTTTTTTACAGTGAAGGGGAAGAGCTATAAGAGCTCAAATTTAGTCTGTTCCTCACAAAGCTATCATATGGTTTCAGAAGACTTGGAATATAGTGCATAAGTCATACTTTCATGATGTATTTTATCATTTTTGAACTTTGAAAGCTCCAGTTTGTCAGCCTTGTGTCGTGTGTGTCATGTGTTTCCCTCCATACCCTTATTTGGTCCTTCCTGTTCCTGTCCTTGTTAAGTGTGATTATTAGTTTATACGTTTCAGGTGTGTGTAGTTAATTATCATGTGTATTTAGTTCTTGCCTGTTCTGTTAATTTTCCCTGCCTTGTCTTGTCTGTCCTGGATTTAATTAAAGACTGTATTTTGAGTTTACTCTCGCTTCCCTCGTGTGTGCACTGTGACACAGTTTCCATTTAATTTAATTGCACGTAAAAAAAGCGACCAGTTGCATTATTCAAAATGCCTTCTTTTGGAAGAAAGAAAGGAAGTTATAAGGGTTTGGAACAACATGAGAGTGAGTAAATGATGACAGAAATCTCATTTTTGGGTGAACTATTCCTTTAATGTTACACTGAAAAGTATTCAGTAGACTTGTTTAATTAAATAAAACAAGGAACGCTAAGAACAAATAATAAAAAAGCAATCATAAAAAGCCATCTGTAGCTGACTCATTCATTCAAGTGAATCCACTTCAATAGAATTAATTCCACTCTTCTAAAATAATGCCTCTTGCATGATTTATATTGGTTAAATGTAAGATTAATACGAGCAGACACCCACAGGATGAATGTAACTTTCCACGCAACATCCCGATTCAATAAATAATTTAGAGAAAACAAGTTAAAAAGCAGAAACGCTGTCCGTAACAGTGGAAATCAAAATATAGCACTCCAGAACAGTGCAATTTCCATTTCATGACACATCTGTCATGATTTTTCACAGCAATTTCATATCTCCACGTTTAATTACGCATATTGTCATTTTACCTCTTTTGATTGCATCAGGTTGAATTGTTCTTTCTGGTAATTTAAAGAGACGGCAACTGTCAGACACTGGGTAAAAATTCCGCCCTCCCATTTATGCTTTTGATCTTAAAAAGACAACATGAAATAGGAATTGACCATTTCTGTTTCCTTAATAATTGCCTTCAGTCTTACTGTGCACCACTTTAAGTTATTTAAAGAGAGAGAGAAAAAAATATTTTCATAATGTTGCCTAATCAAGAATATATATATATATATATATATATATATATATATATATATATATATATATATATATATATATATAAAATAGTTTTATATTTTATTTTTATATTGTTTTATTTTCTTTGATTATGCAATATGATTTTCATATATTTACACCTTATACATGAATAAAGATATAAATATATAAAAATAAATACATATCAAATATAAATACAAATGCGTGTTGTCTTGAAACACAGTGCCAGGCTTGACGATAACAGGCAGAAGGAGTGTATCATCGCCTCCTCAGAGACGGCAGAGCTGGAAGGCATTGCTCTGGAGGAGAAGAAGGAGGGATGAGAGAGAGAAGTGAGAAGAGAGAGGTGGGACTGGTGTGGAGGGGTGGGAGTGTAACATAGCTGGCATGATAAATGAGTTTACAGAGATCCTGGGCACAAATGAAAGCCCCTTTTTTTTCTCCTGACTGCCAAAGCAACTCCCCACCCCTCCACCCCCACACCTCTGTAATGATGATTTATCTGTATTAGATGGACCCGTCCAATCTGGCACGGTGCTGCCATTAATACAGCAGGGCGCTGGGCCCTCCCCAGCCTGGGCTAGGGACGCTTGTCTCTCTGTCTGGTGAAATGACCACAATCACTCAACCCGACTTACGCCACAGGCTACAACAGACAGAGCCGAGTACCAGCTCATATGTCACATTTCGAACTATGTTATACCATCAGAGATTTGCACATAATATCATACGCACGCATGCACGGACACGCGCTCTCGCATCAACACTAGCACAGTCATAATTGCTGTGGGCATTTGGCATAATATAATGTTATCCTTTGAATCTCTATAATAGAAGAGTTTTTTTTTTCAATGCAAACACACATTATTTTATGACAACATTCACTACCATTCAAAAGTTTGGGGTCAGTAAATTCATAAAAAGTTGCCATAACGACATGTACAGTGTTACAAATATTTCTATTTAAAATAAATGCTGTTATTTTAAACTTATTTATCAGAATGAATGATTGAATGAATGAATAAATAAATAAAAAAGGAAAAAATATATATGTGTGTGTGTATATATATATATATATATATATATATATATATATATATACAGTATATCTAATATTTTCAAAATCAATCAATCAATCAATCAATAGCAACACAACTGTTTTAAATTGATATTAATAATAAAAAATATGGAATCAGTTAAAGATTGCTGAAGGATCATGTGACACTGAAGCAATGGCCACTAAAAATTAAGTTTTGTCATCACAGGAATAAATCACATTTTATCACATATTGAACTAGAAAACAGTCTTTTCAAAATAAAAGAATATTTCGCAATATTACTGTTTTACTGTATTTTTGATTAAATAATTGCAGCCTTTGTGAGCATGAGACTTCTTTTAAAAACACAAATAAATAAATAAATAAATCTTACCATCCCCAAATTTTGACCAGTGTAAAAATATAATAATTTAATAATAATAATAATAATAATAATAATAATAAATTATATAAAAAATAATATTTTTTTCTCTCTCGCTCGCTCTCTCTCTCTCCAGTAAATATGTCCTCACTGTTTTAATAAATATGCTTTTAATAAATATGTCCTCAGTATTTGATCCCACTAAATGCTAAAACCTAAATTTTTAAATATGTTTTTAATCATTAAGAACAAATTGGATTTATTTATTATTTTTTTATTGATTTATTTATTATTCTGATAACAAATGTAGATCTAGTTCACAATAGTGAGTTATATTTTCTTCTTACAGAAGAAATATTTCATGCTTGGATGCCTAATTACCCTGTTCCCATAACATGGTCACGTGTTCAACCTAAAGATCCACACAACTCAGTGTCTACATTACAAGCGTCTGGCTTGCAGAGAAAGAGAATAAGAAGAGAAAGAGAGGCAATAATGCTGTATTGTAATTAGCTACTTTCAGCAAAATGCAACAGATTTTAAACGTTGAATGCACACGTACACAAAACACACATAACAAGAAATTCCCTCCACAAGACTGGAGGCGCACACAAATAAACAGCGAGAAAGAGGTCGACAGAAATGGCAATTTGAAGATTCGCAATCTCAGCCTGTCTATAAAATGGTGACGAAGCCATTAAAACTGTCCAGTGTGCAGGACAAAAGTAAAATTGTTTTGAAGCCCTCTGGCTTGCACTATAATGATCATGCTCATAAACTCTTGGACTGCACGCTTTCATCAGCACAGATCTCGACTAGAGCTGAGTGCTTCTCTGGCTGGGATTTACAAGTCCACTCAGACACGGGAAGGGTCACAAATACATCAGACATTCTCTGCTTTTACAGATTTCATTTGGAGACCTTCATTATCCAGTGTGGTTCATGCTACACTGCTGACTAAATTTCCTCTCAGGGATCAATAAAGTATCTCTAACTGTTATGGGCGAGAACCAGACCTGTTGTCAACCCAACACATTAATCTCAGACACAGTCAGAGAAGACAGAACATTAAGCACATGGATTGAGTTAGCCACACACTTCGATTTGAGCGCATAGTTAAAAACTATTAAATATGAAAAGCCAACAAACCAAATATGTGCACAACATGACTATAGAGCTTAGAGAGCAACTTTAAAGCTGAGCTACAAGCTACTCAGTTACAGTCAAATTACCAATTGAAAAATTAGATCAATATACTACCAGATACTCCGGAGAAGAAGCTAACTTTTTTGTTGTCGTTTTTATTTTATTTTTTCCATTCCAATGTTTCACAACGTTTTCTGCAACATAAAAACAATATATTTAAATGTTTCTATAGACAGACAGACATACAGACAGACAGATAGATAGATAGATAGATAAAATATTAAAAACTACAAAAAAATAAGATTTGTAATTATATAGAATTATTATATAGAGAATATTAAAAAAGAAAACAAATATTTAATATCAATTATTAAAATATTTAATAAAAATACCAAATGTTTAAAGTATTCATTTTTAAATATTTATTTATTTAAAAACTACACAAAAGACAACATAAAATGTTTTACATGGACTACTGGAAACACTTATGAGTGATTACTAGAATTTGATTTTTTATTTTTTTAATCAATTTGGTTTTAAAATTAATCTAAAATGACTAAAAAGAATCTAAAAAAAACTTTCTAGGAAATTTTCCCCAACACACATAACAAAAATTAATTTTTCTCAGTAACCCTGTCATTTTTCATGATATTTTACCCAATGTTTGATAGCGACTGTAGGGCAATCACGAGAAAAAGAAGGGAAAACGGGATGAGAAAATGGTTGCAACTGAGACTTGACCTCCCATTTCCCACTTGAGCACCATGACTCGACACATCAAAGCACCTACACTAACCGCTAGGCCTCCAACCTTGTCATTTTCAGAAAGACACATGAGATTTAAACCAAAAGAAGAGGAAAAGAAAAAGCAGCAGCAAAACAAAGGTATTCCGTCATCTGTCACTGCAGCAATAATGGAATAGGATCCCAACATCCATTTCCCATCTATGACAAGGCTTTAAATAGCCCTGTATGTGCGGCTTGGTATATTTTGGTTTTGCGGCACATATGTGTGTGTGGCTTAAGAGTGTTCTTAAGCTGAATAATTCAGATGTAAGATAAAAGTAAACAAGGTTAACAGGAGCGGTGGGAGACCCAACCTATCTGAACGGAAGAAAATAATTACCCCTCGACTCAAGTTCACCATAAACACTGATCTCTGGCTCTTAACCTCCCTCTAATATAGTTGTATGGCTATTCTAACAGTTTATGGCCTAGAAATTCCCTCCAAAGATGATTTCTTACTCTAAAAGAGTAAGGCGCTCAAGACGCCTCCTACAAATATATGGATTTACCAAGTCAACCGCTCTACGTGAAGCAAATACCTCATGACAAGCTTCCTATTCTCGAACATTTGTTGACTGGCTTGCCTGGAAGCCCCCCCAATGAGCATTAGAAACTCTGTAAAAATGTGTCATATTTGGTTTATCATGTTACAGCGGTATAAAAGATTGAGACAGGGGGTGGTTTAGCGCTTAATGTATTGTGTTAATGACCATGAGTTACACAGAGAGAGAGTTTTGCCCAACAACTCAGTGCCTACTGCTGTTAGGACTCTAACATAATGGCACTCATAAACAGCCATTCATCATATTGGTCTCCTGCTGAGAGAGAGAAAGAGACAGGACTGTCCAAATAAGACAGCAAACAACAGACAGCTTAAAAAAGCTGAAAATTCTTGGAAATATTTCTCACTTGGATCCGTAACTCACACCTCCAAAAGAACAATCTGTGATCCAGATGGTCATCAGCTGCAACCTCTGAAACTTAATAAAGCAGTTGTGATGGTTACAGAGACCCTGTGTGCTGTTCACTTTTATTTGAACAACCAAATGTTCTGTACGGGAGAGAGAGAAACTGTAAATGGCCTCGAAAAGTAAGCACTGAGCCAAGGTCCTCTGTACTATGGGACTGAACTCTCAGAACTTCCTGTTCCTGAAACAGCCTTCACGAACATGGTGGGCTGCAGAAAGATCTGCAGAATTTCAATGCTCACAAAAAACATGCAGTGCTCTTAGTTTCATTACCATTTTTATATCCATTCTGCAAATTTTCCAATATCATTAATACAGAAAAATGCAGGAAAGTGAACAGATTACCTGTTGGCTAAGAGTCTTTTTGCTGAAAGAGATGCGAGGGTTATTATCAAAAGCCCAAAAGCTCAAATTTACATAAAATATGTGGTGCTTGTGTGATAAAGACAGCATGTAAATGGAATGTCATTTTATGTTAAATTTAATGTAGCAACCATTTTCACTCAGAAATTGTTAGATTTCGGTAACACATTAGAGTAAAGAGTTTTCCTGCTTATTATTACTGCTTATTGATAGTTAGTAAGGTAGTTGTTGTAGTAGTTATGTTTAAGTATAAGGTAGTGTTAAGGGATTTAGGATATCGTCTTGCAGAATATATGTGCTTTATACGTACTAATAAACAGCCAATTTGCTACGGTATACGCTAATAAGATAGTAAGTAACACTTTACTTAAAGTCTTTATGTATAATGCAATATAAAAGTAATTTTAATGCATTAATTATGCCTTATACACCTTATAAGGCATTGTATAACCTCATGAATAATTGTAACCACAGTTAATAACACTTATCAATTCATTGTTGCAGATATAAGTATTACAACGCACATACTGTAATTAATAATTTCAATGCATTATACCCTTTAATAACCCTTTATAATGCATTATACATAAAGGCTTTAAGTAAAGTGTTACCGAATAGTGTTACCTAATCTTAAGTGTTACCTAATAACTAACACTGAATTAAACATAAAATTCTGAAGTAGAAAGACTGTAATAGTAATAGTATTTTCTTGTAAAACAATCCAGTAATCTTCTTTTAAAT